>JACGCK010000117.1:0-148370 GCA_014925825.1 Pholiota molesta
GGCGGGTATACTTGGCCATGTCTCTATCCCCAAAGTTGATGTGAAACGAGCCCGACTGCAGCGCGCTGGGCGAGCGAAGGAAGGCGAACCGCGTGTTTAGATGTACAAGCGCCTTCTGCGTGGACAGATGCGTTAACACAGACCAGTTGAGAGGACTCTCAAATTCCCGGGGGCCAAGTTTGGTGTCCTCGATAGCGATACATCGCAGTGTCGTCGATGCGGCCTGGGTAACCACGGAAAGCCCGGTATGCGCCCTGGGGTGCGGCGCGAGCACGTACCCCGCTTTCCTGTGCCGCTGGACAAGGTGCCAATAGAGCCGCCCGACGCTGATCCACTGCATCGAGGACAGCAGCTCCAGCAGGAACCGTATCGAATCCCGCAAGCCCAGCCTTCGCATGGTTCCTTGACCTAGCGCATCCAACGTCTTCACCCGCGCGTAGAGAAGCTTCGCTGATCACCATATCCCATTGACAAAGCGCGTGTCCGGATGCTCAGTGTCGCACAATAGCCAGGCAGTAGCTCAATATGCCGGAAGCGTAGCGATAACCAGCTATAGCCTGTGGGCGTTCCTCCTTGAGTGGAATTCAGTGATGTTCCGTATCAGAGCACCCGCCATGGCCAGTGAGTTCACCAACAGCCTTGACGGAGACGCCAACGCCCGATGGGCGTTGACAGGCGCTCGGGAGGTAAGCATCTATGTAGTCCCACTCTGAGATAGGCGGATGGCTGATTGGCCTGCTAGCAAGCTGTCGCTGTACGGGACGTCGATCCAAGAGTCCGGCAGAAGAAAGGCCGACCTTCCGTTGTCAGAGCCAGTGCTAAGGGCGTGGAAACTGTCGAATCCCCGTGATCTTGATATCGGCCAGGCCATC
Organism: Pholiota molesta; assembly: GCA_014925825.1. Classification (NCBI taxonomy): domain Eukaryota; kingdom Fungi; phylum Basidiomycota; class Agaricomycetes; order Agaricales; family Strophariaceae; genus Pholiota; species Pholiota molesta. The sequence goes on from JACGCK010000117.1 coordinate 873, forward strand.
GCGTTATCCTCATTTCCCAGTACATGCCAACAAGGAACAGATGATACCGAACCCACAAGCCAGAACCACCGGGAGTCAAAAGCTTCTACCAGGTCAGGTCGGCGAGATGCCAGAGGAAGGTTCTTTGTAAAACATACCAATCGCACCTCAAATGCAACATGATCAGCGTCACAATCTAAAATCAGTAATTCTGTTCAGTGGTGAGAGGGAGGCGCCAGACGGCGCTCGCAGGGGGCTGCTCCGGGTGAAGAGGGTTCGTCATCGTGAGGTGAGTCGGCGTTCACGCTAGTCGACGTGGGCGAAGGATCACAGCTAGTGGACATGCTATTCCGCGCCGATACCTATGAGGAACTGCGCCGTCAAGACAAAGAGAACACCGTTGATAACACAGGAGCTTACTCACAGTCGATCCACGCCAACTTGCTAGTCGGCCCCAAGTCGGCCCTCATCGCCAACGATCTCAGAACAGCGGGGCTTTCTAAGAGATCCCGCCCCTTCCATCATGTCACAGCTGTGTGCAACCGTCAACGTAAGCTCCGAGTCCCTTGAAGACCCGATACGCCATGCTTTCGAGTTCAGAGAGACAACGGTGGAAAGCTATGGTTGCAACGGAGAGGGCATCGACGAATTGGGTGAGGAGGGATCGCTGGGAGGTCGGAGAGCCTTTGACAAGGAGGCGTGTACTCCGTAAGCAAGTCCTGAATGAGGTACGTTAACTCATTTCAACGGTCTATGGTTGGTCCATTGAACTCACTGCGCGAGTGGGTTCAACCTGGGGTGGCCAGCAGCGAAGATGCGAAACGGTCGCGGTATGTGAGAAAGGCGGGTTCGTTGGCTGAATTGGACGTCGAAACATTAGATCTTGGTCATTCAACGTTTCCGAGTACGCATCCAACATTTGGCGTAGAAAGAGCAGGCTAACGTTGGCCTTTGAAATTCTGAAAGACTGACACTGGGAGGATGAGAAGACGAGGCGGACGAACGAATCCCGTCGCACGCAATTGAAACTCCGATCGTGATTTGTAAACCCGCTCTCCCTCGCTCTCCGCCATCTAACCCCGCCGAACCAGATTTCTGCCCCATGCCGCCCTCGCGCAAGTCCCAAGTGAGTGGCCCTAGCCCTGCTAACTGCACCCTGCGCTCGTGTACGTGCTGTATGTACTCGAGTACAACGCCGCTCTCGCTGCCCGTCCCCACGTCCGATGGCGATTGCCTGCCTGTCACCCCTACGAAACACACTCGCCACATGGTGGGACACATGGCTGCGTACACCGCCAGCGCCATGTCGCTGCCAGCCTGTGACGCCCCATGCTAGGCCAGGAAGGAGTTGAACAAGGTGAGAGATACCTCCACAGGCGGCTCGAGCTCACGCCTGGGCTCGCCGCCTATTCTCATGCCCGCTGTTGGTTTGCTGAGCGACCGTCCTTCCACTCTTTCGAAGCCGATTGACCTTCCTCAAGCTCAGCGCCTTGGCGGCCAACATAGACACAATTGGTGGGCGATATCGGCCCGCCGCCTTCCAGTGCCCAAGTTTCACCCCCTGAACAGGGCACTGAAAGCGACAATCACCAAAATTCTAACGATTCTATATCAGCTTCCGAGGTACTCATCTGCAGACTCGTCACCATCGCCGCCTGAATCCCTTGCCGTTTCTGCCCACTGTGCCTTTTCTTCATGCAGCATACTCGTCCACCGCGCTTCTGCCCCAGCCCTTGTGCAACGGCGCGTGTACGTAGCTCGCGTGTCTAGCGCTAGTGCGATGTGCCATTGCTGCATCGCGTCGTCAAAGTTCGGTGTTCGTTTATGCTCGCGTGTAGGTACCACAGTTAGCAGCAGAGATGTGTGCGTTAGTGGCATTCAAGTGAAATAGTGAGATAGCGCCTGGTGGGACGGGCACTACGTATCGCTCCGTCTTCATAGTCATTTCACATCGGGATACGATCCCTAGCAATCGCTCCTTCAGAATGCCCCATCCATCGCTCGCCCAGGGTCCCCCGGAACTCTCGGTGAGCTCCTCCGCGATCCGTGGGCGTGGTATCGTTTCTTGCCTCTTATCCTTTCTGCAGCGTCATCTGGGGATCGCGCGATGCCTGTATTGCCTTGATCGTTCTGTATGATCCCTCCTTCGCTCTCGCCCATTGTCTGCCCGATCTTCGGCCTGAATAAATCTTCAGATATAGCTGTGCCACTCCTGCTTAATGTTATGTTCGAACAATTGACGACCGAGTTGAGTGGCACAGATGGACTTTCTCTTTTTAGGGATCTTCGAGGGGATGTATGGTGTCGATACATGTGTAGCCGGTGGCTTAACCTTCAATATCTTGCTATCAAAGCATCTTGAGTCCATTGTTCGATAATTTAGGAAAATCAAATCTCATCGCTGCATCATTTTGAACCACGAGTGATTGACTGCTGCTTGTTCTATTCGTAATTGCGAGGTCAAGTACACATCGGTCTATTCAAAAATCGCCATGAAACAAGCAATTCGAGGTCGTTGAACGATGATTGAACGTAGATAACAGATTGTGCAAGTTGCAACAGTATAAAGCGTGGCTCGCATTCAAGTACAGATATTGCACTCAAAGATTCCCCTCATCCACCATACCACCAAGGCTCCTTCGATCTCAGGCATCGCGCAATGTTTCACGATGCGCCTCACCATTTCATTGACACCGCGCCGCCGTATGGTGATGGGCCCGACGCCGCTCTTCAGCATATACCCAGTAATCATCGTCAAAGTTTGTAACGTATCGATGGAGATGACATTGTACTGACTCTCCTATCAATTTGAATTATAGAACAGATAACCGGCAGCTACAATATCAGCCCCATTCAAAGGCGAAACCTAGAGGTCAACTTGAGATCACCGTTGGCGCTGGCCATCTCAACAGATCACCAGCACCCAGAACGGAAGGGCTGAGCTCCAGGGGCACTCAACACCAACACACTCTCTGATGTAAGTTAAATGTAGTCTGCCCTTGTATCGTGGTCTTATCGTATGCTAGGAATGGGGCTACGTCAATCTGGGCACGAAAGCGGAGCGGCTTCGTCAACGAATCAGCGCCCCACCTCACAGCGGAGCATCGGCATCGGCATCATCATCGTCACCGTCGAAGCATCTCGCAAATCCTACCGACTTATCATCGTTGAATGATAATGAGTTCCACTTCTGACAATATAATTTCCTATTCTACAGAACCATTTATATTACCTTTCATTTGTGTAATTTATAGCGTATGTATTCTCAAAATCTAGTTGAGTGAGTTGAGACAAATCTTTCGGGCAATGAGAAAAGGCAGTGGCCCATGAGTGAGGTGCGTGAGAGTGCGTGAGGGTGCGTGCACTCACTTTCACTCATTTTCGACTCGCGCTCACTCACCTCACTCACTTTTTCGGCCGGCACTGCCCCCGGCAACTTCGGCTGCCGTTCGGCAACAAGTTCCCACCGTCTTAACTACACCTCCCATTGCAAAATCACCGCGCGAAAACTGCACAAGAGATATGGGTAGTATATAGCTGTTATGTATCGATTCTATATGTATATAGCTACCCATAAAAACTGTTTTATTAACAAATGAGGCACCTCCATAGGTTGTATAAGTGTAAGGGATAGTATTCATGTGCGCTGAGTCCGGCAGGTGCACACTACATACTGCTACAGCTCACGATGAATCACGTCAAAAAGTCTATGAAGGTTTGGGTCTGGAAAGTGTCGGGCAAGCGAGGCACTTGCGAGGCGCTCAGCGCAGCCTAAGTTACTGTTTGTGTAATTGGTGTGAACTACGTCAAAATACACGTAAGGTTGTAACTTGTGAGTATACGATGTTAGATGCCCACAAGCGCGTACATGCCACACTGCGCCGAGCACTCCTCACGCACTCCTCACGCACCAAGGTTGTGAGTATACGACGTTAGACGCTCCGCTTTACAAGCGCATACGTTTCACACTGCACCGCGCACTCCTCACGCACTCCTCACGCACCCTCACGCACTCTTCACGCACTTTCACGCACTCTCACTCACTTTTGCTCACGCACTCACGCACTCTCACGCACCTTCACGCACCTTCACGCACCCTCACGCACCCTCACGCACTCTTACATATCCCCACTCATCCTCACTCGTCTATCACTCATTTAATGAGAAGTAAGTGCACTTATCACTCACTTGTATTTTCCCTTCACTTACACTCACTCGCTTATATTTTATCCGCACTTGCACTCACTCACTTGTATTTCACCCACTGTTACACACTTATGTTCTCAATCTCGCACTTACATGACTCCAAAGGTAAGCTTTGAATTCCTTGTACAAAACAACATACTCACTATCTACGTTTTAGATCGATGCGTAGCCCACTTGTCCCTTCATCCGCAGATGTACCGAGCCCGAACGCCACGCCTTCGCAGGCCGAAAGGACGCACGAGCTCGCGGGCCAGCTGGCAGGCTTCGCGGAGGCTGGACGTGTTCCACGACGCCGGCAACACCAACACCAACGCCGGAACACTCGCGGAGGCGCTGCTGCAGGCCCGACCGCCGCCCTTCCGTGAGCAGCAGACGTACCGTGTTCCGCTCGAGCCGCGCGAACGACAAGCGCTGGACGCGGCGCACCGATGCGAGTGCGGCCGGCGCAGATGGCGACGCAGTTAGCGATGGAGGGCGCGGAGGACGGGGTGGTTGACGTGATGCGCGAAGGAACCGGGAACCTGACGATGCAAGGCCTTATGCGGCTTGCATCGCGTCGGACTCTCCTATGCGGAGTTCGACGGCCGTTCACCTTTCATTCCTTCCATCGTCATCATTGAACCAGACGATGCACCAGCTAGCAGGCTTTGCAGGGGTGCAGCTGATTATCGAGCACGCGAAATGTGTAGCTCATAACAGAACTGTATAAAGAGTTTATATACAATCTAGTCGAAGTATAGAACTACTATTCGACAATTAACTTGAATATAACACGTATTTTGATGTTGTTTGACCTCCTAGGGTAGTATTAGAGGCCGTACAAAGGTCGTCGGCTTAGCCTTAGCCCCAGCACTCAGTGCTCAGTGCTCATTGATCATTGATCATCCTTCATAGCTTCACGCACCACTCACTGACGCACTGACTTAGTCTCACTTGTCACCCACTCACCTTCACTCGTTACCCACTCACCTTCACTCATTATTCACTCATTCTCACTCGCCTTCACGCATTCTCACGCACACTCACGCACACACTTCCCCTCACTGCTGGCACACTGCCTTTTACCCGTGCCCAAATCTTTCTACATAGCAATAAGGAAAACTTTTTACATGTTGCCACCGCAGTAAAGACGCAAGCTACTTGTATATATTTTTAGTAATGCGTCAACCGTACATTTCTTGTAATTCAGGCCCAGCTTTATCACCACGCAGCGCTTGATTTTAGGTTATTCCTCGATGTCATTGTCATTCCTAGACGCTTGCACTTGGCCCATTAGGCCTTAGGCCAATCGAAACCTTTCCAACCATAGGATGTCTTTACAGTGTCTAGAAAGTACAACAGAGGCCCTAAAAATGGTGATACCATGACCAATCCCCAGGACCTTTGTCGAAAAAGCAACGCTTCGTGTTGGCTTCGTGTTAGCGAGGCAAGATGCAATTTTTTGTCGAAGATTCTGTCATTGTTGGAAGCAACCTGGTATATAGTGGGGGGCAATCTCCCAGGGCGTACAGGATGACTGATTCGCGAGCTAGAGTGGATCGAATTCCAAGCAACACATTGTGGAGGGACAGGGTCCACGGGGATCCAACCGAATAGGTACAGTATAAAGAAGCGAGACAAGCGGGAAAAAAAAACTCCGACAAACTCCCCATTCTCCCCATGAATCGCGGCAAACGCAAACACTCTCTTAGTGAAGCAGAGAGCCCGAAAAGCCAACAGCGCCAACTCCGGCCCAAGATGCAAATGGATGCAGGAGAGACGAAGGCGCAGCAGGAAGGAGGCTCTATGATGTCAGATCCCCGCATGGAGGGGCGAGCTCAAGTTCCAGCTGGCGCCTTAATATCACTTCGCACCCAGCAACCTCTGGCATCGGGAGATGGGGGTGGGCGAATGGTGCTTCCGCAGCGGCAGCCCCCGTCAACTACGAACGACGACGGTGAGTAAACAAGCTGCTTCCCCAAATAGCCAGGTTTGACTCGGTTGGGAAACAGGAACCAGGCGAAGCACTAGCAACAGTGATTCCCCCCAAGGGCGGAACCATACCAAACGTTTAAGATCTGGGAGCGCCGAAGGTGCTAGCCAGATCACCAGCACACTCGACGGAAGCGTAGAGTCCCATGGGGTCTCAACCCCCTCCCAGATGTATGTCAAATATGATACCACCCTTTAACGGTAGTCTGATCATTGGGCTAGGAACCTGCAGCCGGATGGCCATCCTGGAAACGGGGAGATATAGTGAGTTGAGCCCAGTCAAACATTTCAGCATCAGCCTGAATATGTACGACAGTCTTTTCCACCCGTACGGCGAAAGAACATACCGAGAACCACCGAGTCCCGAAAGGCTCCAGGAAAAGGGAGATTCAGGTACTAGGCGGGTTTCGGAATGTAGGTCAAACGCGGTCGCACCTTGAAAAAGACTGACCATTGGGCTAGGCGTGAAGATTTGAATATCGCGTACGGAGCTACACCAAGCAACGCCAGCTCAACGATCCCATCGCGAACATCGACCGCATATCCGCCAACGCCGTCCCGCTATGAAGGCGCTCATATGCTCTGGCCCTGCGCCTATGGAACCTCGTCGAACGTAGCGGCTCCACTAGCATCGATATCGCCCGGAGCGTATCACTGGCCTGCGCAGTGGCTCGACGCCTCGAGCGCGTTCGATATGAGGCCAGATGGCATGGCCTATGATCCGGTGTTCGCACATCCCAACATCGGAGAGCTGCCAGTGGCACCCCCTTCAGTACGGCGCCAGCAAAATGGCGCCACTGATATGGCTGCGAGTGGCTCACAGCGAGAAACGACAGAGGCATATGCCAATGATGCACAGATGTTAATCACTGCCGCGACGCAAATGGATGGAAGTTTCTCAATAACAGTGTCTGGGTACGTTACCTCGCCGTTATCGTCGTCAGTCTCCTGCATCTCCCGTTTTCAACGCTCGAAAGTGCGCTTCCACCGTCGTTATCATCGCCTGCCTCGTTATCCGCATCCTCTCCGTCGTCCTCATCCTCTATGCCCTCACCATCCGCATCTTTGTCGTTCGCCCCCACTTCCGCGTCCACAGGATGTCTTGCCGGCCACTCGTCGTCGTCGTCACCCGAGCTAGATGGGGGTGTTCAGCTGCCAATGTCCAACTTTACGACAGACACGAGTACGAGCTACGTACCAACAATGTCCACCGGTGCATCGCCGCTGTCGTTATCGATTCAGAGTCCCATGGCGCCATCGTCATTGATCTGGCCTGGACCTTCATCGACATCGGCATCTTCTCCCTTACAGCATCCCACGCATCCCACTGCCTCGTCGTCGTCAAGCGGGTCAACGGAGGAAGACGTAGACGACCCCAACGCCACCTTGCTGGGGTGGCTGGCGCAGAACACGGGCGCCGCGGCCGTCGCTGCGCTGATCAGCCAGTACTATGGGACTCCGTACAAGTGCGTCGATTGGAAGTTTGGATCCGGCTAGGTGTTCATTGATTTTGCTGTGAATAGGGCGTAGCAAGCAGTGTGTGAGGCGTTTGAGGGACGGCGGGACAGAGATGGACGGTCGTCGCGGAGGCGAGGCGGAGTACACGTCGATGTTATCGATGATCAAGAGGACTCCCGCAGTTATGTCGAAACCCGACCGGGCCGTCACGCTAGATGCTCGTCCTCACAATCCGCCTTGAATCCGCCAACAGCACTCAGGTTCCAATATCTATTGATTTTAAAACAACATCATTCATGTTTTCTCCAAGTTTTTTCATCGTTTTTCCTTGGGTTTCCCCAGTCAAAAGAACTGATAATAGGCTTCGTAAAGCATGGATGTCCCATGCCATTTATCTTTTGATATTTTCTCCATCATCTGAATATGCAAGTGGTGCCCATTGATTATCGCATAGGAGTAACATCAAGGATTCAGTGTCATTCACAGTATGCAACAACTAAAAAGTTAAGATGATAAGAATCTGTCTAGCCTCATAGAATGAGGTGGAAATGAACGAAAACCAGCATAAGGACACAAAGGCTGGCGCCTCAATGTCGCTCGTGTCCAGCCACATTGCTTCGCCAGATAAACAGGTTTGACTCGCGTGATAAATAGGAACAAGGCGAATAGGGATGGGCGATGGGCGCATGGCGCCTCGCAGCAGCAGCCCCTGTCGTCTGTGAATCGCAACAGCGAGTAAACAAGCTGCTTCACCAAATAGCCAGGGCTGACTCGCTCTGTAAACAGGAATCAGGAGAAGCACTAGCAACGATGATTCCCCGCAAGGGCGGAGCAATCAATCCAACGTTTATGATCTAGGAGCGCCGTAGGTGCCAGCCAGATCATCAGCACACACGACGAAAGAGTCGAGTCCCATGGGGTCTCAACCCCCTCCCAGATGTATGTTAAATAGCGTCCCGCCCTTCAATGGTAGTCTGATCGTTGTGCTAGGAGCCTGAAGCCGGATGACCGTCTTGGAAATGAGGAGGCCGCCGATATTACTTCGGTGATATATCGAGTTGAGCCTGACGAAATATTTCAGCGTCAGCCTGATTTTGCACGAGTATTTCGCACCCGTACGGCGAAAGAACATACCAGGGACCACCGAGGCCCGAGAGGCTTCAGGAGAAGAAAGATACGAGACGGGAATCGGCAATGCAAGTCAAATGCAGTCGCACCTAACAAAAGAAAGAAGGTGGATCGTTGAGCTAGTTTCGAAGATTATAAATGAACGTACGAAGCAACACAGAATGACACCGCCTCATGAAGCCCATCGTGAGCATCGATCGCATATCCGCCAAACGCATTCGCGCTACAAAAACTCCCATACTATGCTCTAGCCGTTCGTGTATCCATCGATGTCGACCAGAGCGAATCATTCGCCTGTGCAGTGGTTCGGCGAGGGGCAGTCGATACGCGGCCCAAGGGCATAGACTCTGGTTCGGCATTCACCACGCACCCATAGTCTGGGCGCTTGCACGCCCTTTGATGCTGCGTCAGCAAGATGGCGAGACAGATATCGCTGTGAAGCGACGAACATCGAACGTCGAATTCAGTTGGATAGGATACGACGCGCCCACCAACTGTCGATCAGAAGTAAGTCATTGGATGTACCAGCGTCATAGAATAGGCAGGTCATTGACCCGATCGATGTGTACAGCATTCACGGCGAGAGCTTGCAGAAACAAGCATTCTACAGAAGGGTGGCATGAAATTCTGACTGAAAAGGAAAATCTGGAGTGCCTTCGGCGGCGGTAAGGTCACCAGCCGCCTCAAACGTCAAGTCCAAAGGGACTTGACGCCCTCCCAGATGTAAGGTCAATGCAGATGACACCCTTGGATAGCATGTCATTTCGCTGGAGGCCACCACATGGGAATGCTTTTGACGGAAATACCGCGAGCCAGGGAGCCAGGACGAAGGAAGGCGAACACACCAGATAAATCGTGGTTGCAAGGCTAATTCTGTTGCATCTACTTAACAAGAAACGGTCTGATCAAAACAACATCTTACGCACCGCACAGCATTCGATAGGGGCGCTGAGGCTCCCTTCAGCGCGACCCCCGTTTCTCCGTCGTACCTCCTGAACTCACACATTCCACCAGTAGCCAGATCGTTGTGCGGGTAAGCTTGGAGCGCCGTTGGGCATGCGATTCTCTTGGGAGAACAAACGTCCACCGTCGCCAGGCTGTAGGCCGGTGCCACGCCTGCACTTCGAGCAGAGCACGTTCCAGGCGAGGATGGCCGAGCCGTCCAGCGTCCAGGTGGCATTCGCACCTGCCAATGGGACGAGCTGTGGGCCAGTGTTTTGGACCTATCACAATCAGATTCAGCCAGCGATACAGGGCCGTGAATACGTGGAGACCGCTCACCGCCGATGCGCGCCAAAGACTTGACATCGTCACTAGCGTCCTCGTCGTCCTCGTGGCTTAGCGAGACACTGCTTGATTCTGCTACGGATATGTAAGCTTGCCATTGACATAGATGGTGGTTACTCACCCGCAATGACCTCTATCTCTTCTTCATCGTCGTTATTGTCATTGGAGCCGGCGTAGAATGGGTCAACACAAGGTCAACATAGAATCTCGCGTCCACCGGTTGCGCCAGGAGCGAACTGCAATCAAACCTACTAAACTCGAATGATCTATTGCGATGTGTTGGAACTTGGCAGGGGGGAAATACGAATAGCACGGAATGCAGGCTGACGGTGGCTCGTAACGCGATCTTGAGGCATGTTTGGACGAGCTCGAGCGTGGCTTGTCGGTCTTATAACATTTAAAACTCCGAACCCCTCTACTTCAAGTCGCCGGTCTCCCCCGCCCCTCACCCACACATCCTGACTGGTACTGACCGCGGGCCTTGACATCGATGCTGCCATTCCACCCGCTCTCTCTCGCCCTGGCTTATCTATACTTCGGAAGTCGCTCTTCTGCTCCTTTCAGCTCAATCGCTAGCACCGCACACCTATTCACCGTCGACGTTCAACGCTCGTCATAACGCCGGGCCTTCCCTGTGCACCTCCGATCTGCGATCACCCGGTGTGGCATGCAACGGACCCGACGTTAACACGCGCATCAGTAATCATCGACGGTGTATGGACTAGTACGACGGCGCGTTGAGCTCGTCACAGCATCCGGATACGTTTACACCTTGTCCCCCTCCTTCCACCGCTGCGCCGCTCTATGCACGACCTAGGGACGGGCTGTTGGCGGCGCGGGCGCAGAATCTACTCGGGCAGCGTGCATCCGAGCACGTACTTCGTCCGCCTACGCACTCGGCGGTGCACGATCTGCGCGATAAGATAGGTGTGAACACAGCCTTGTACCACCAGCATCCTCATCACCCGATCTTCGCTCTCGGCCCCTATCCTTCATCGAGCTCATCCACCGCGTCCCGCCTCGAGCTCCACGCAGCGACACGTGCATATGGCCCTGTGCGCCTTGTGTTAGTGCGCTGCGTTGCTGTGGAAATGCAATATCAGGTGGGATGCGGTGCGCGTTGATGCTGGCGAGGAGGCGCTATGCCTATTATGTTGCTCGCGCTAGCTTCCAGGTACAACGAAGTCGAACTGGACTAAGGCGTGTTCAAACTAGGTGGCGTCTTTGCCTGCTTCGCCGTCGTTGTCGTGATCAAAGTCGATTCAATACAGAGTAGCTACGCCATCACCTTGAAAGCCACCGCGCCAAGCCTCATTTCTTATTCGCATTCGACCTTTTTTTCGTCCGCGCTATTGCCACATTGCTCTTGGGCTGTGCAGTATGGTCTTGATCCAGAGTTTCTTTTGCCTCTACCACTAATATCCTCACCACCCGATCGTCGCTTTCGGCATCTCTCCTTCTTGCAGCACGCTCGTCACCGCGTCCCGCACCCGAGCTCTACTCTGCGCAACGGCACGTGCATGTGGCCCGTGGGCCTTGTGCTAGTGCGCTGCGTTGTCGCGGACCTTGAAACGGGAGACGCGGTGCGCGTTAAAGCTGGCGAGGAGGCACTGGGCCTACCGATGCTCCGCGCTAGCGTCCAGTTACGACGATGCCTGGATGGAGAGATCCGTGCATCTCCGTGCATATGGCCCTGTTTTCGCTATCGCAGACGCCGCCTCTCTGTCATCAAAGAATTCGAGCTGGACGAAGGTGTGTTCAAACTCAGTGGTGTCTTTGCCTGCTTCGCCGCCATCGTCGTGATTAACTTCGATTTCGATACAGAGTAGCTACGTCATCGACTTGAAAGCCACTGCGCCAAGCCTCATTATTTATTCGCATTCGACCTTTTTTTCGTCCGCGCTATTTCCCGCTTTCGGCATCTCTCCTTGCAGCACGCTCGTCACCGCGTCCCGCACCCGGGCTCTACTCTACGCAACGGCACGTGCATGTGGCCCGTGGGCCTTGTGCAAGTGCGCTGCGTTGTTTTTTGATTGTATAGGTGGGACGCGGTGCGCGTGTATGCGGGGGAGGAGGCGCAGGCTGTGCCTACTGATGCTCCGCTCTAGCGTCCAGTTACGACGGTGCCTGGATGGAGAGATCCGTGCATATGGCCCTGTTTTCGCTATCACAGACGCCACCTCTCTGTCATCTGTCATCAAAACCACGCGAATTCGAGCTGGACGAAGGTCTGTTCAAACTCAATGGTGTCTTTGCCTGCTTCGCCGCCATCGTCGTTTCAAATGCGATTTCGAAACAGAGTATCTACGTCATCAAATTAAAAGCCACTGCGCCAAGCCTCATTATTTATTCGCATCTGGCCTTCTTGTCGTCCGCGTCATTTCCACCACTGGTAGTATGGCGTTACAGAATGTTTGCATCCCACAATTCTAAATCGGGTGATGAGGCTTCTGCGAGTGCGTTCAGTTACGACGGCGCGCGGATAGCTAGAGACGCGCGTGTCGCCCTAGTTTTGGTGGTGCAGAGGACGCTCGTCGTCGCCTCTGAGAAAGATTCAAGCTGGAGCTGAACGAACGTGCACGGAGTCTTTGGTGCGTGCACAGTGCACCGTTGTTATCGTAATTGACGCCGTCCTGCGTTCATAGATTCAGAGAAGAGGCGCTATCGAGGCGCAGTCTGACTGTTTAGTCAAATCAGAGATGCGGCCGTAAACATAGCAGCTAGCTACTTTCCTCAAAAAAAATTTACAATCTGATAATGTATTTGACATTTCCCTGTTACAAGTACAAGCTCATGAGCTGCATACCATGGTTTTTAAGTTCGGTCCTTCTAACGCGATAATATGTGTCGTCCCAGACATTAAAATAACCACCATCATCGTCCTTGTAATCCCCTTCGTCGCTATTTGTGGTATCTTCGTCGCTATTTGTAGTATCTTTGTCTGAATCACTTCCTTCGAGGATGGTTGATTGGCCGGAGAGGTCGAACACAATGGGTTCCTTTGTTTCGATCATGATGTAACGCCCCAAAGCTGTCACTTTGCCAGCAGGTTCAACAAATTCCATGCCCCTTGCAATGCACGTTTTCGAATGAAGAGGTTTATTTTATTCCCGCCGAAATTGAAAACTGCCAGCGTGATTTGATACCAACCGTTGTTGGCCTTGTTGGGGCCATCGGGACCAGAGATTCTCTTGTCGAGAACATTGTAGGTGGTGGGGAAGTCATCGTAGTGTGTATCTGGTGAAATATCAACGGTAGCGTTGAAATCACCAATAGCGTCGCGTTGGATGGATTCACTCGAAATTGACACTGCAGGCATGAGTATGACTGGGATATGAAGCCCGAGATGTGTCAGCGTCAGTGGCGCTATAGGCCGGCCTAGCATTCCTAGAAACAAATCTATGTTGGAAGATCGGCACACATAGTATCGAGGGCTGGGTGGCAGAAGCATGGAACAGTGGGGCCGGGAGTCCGGGAGAGGACCCGCCCAATTGAGCATATCCAAGACACCCTCCTCATACGAATTCAAAATTTCTCGGAGTAGACGAGAGAACGCGCGATCAGCACCCTCGCCATAGGCAGTCGAAATACTGATACTGAAGATCCCCATCAAAGAGTACGCCATGTCTTCTTCGCGGGTCACAATCCGGTTCGCAGCTAATTGCATCCTGCGCGAAATCGGCGAGCTGTAGATATCGCTGAGCTCGCCCTCTGAGATTGTTGTTGCGCGCTCGATTTGCTCTATAGTCTGTGAAACCATTTTGTCGTTATTCGAACCCTTGACGAGTTCTTTCCAGTCGCCGTTATAGAACTTAATGACACGTGGTGCGAGTAGTTCCTGCAACGTCCATCCGCGGGTGAACCACCGATCCATGTGCATATTCGAAACTGTCATGGTCTCCGAGAGATATATGACACACATGTGAGCACGGCGGTACCAATTAAACATTGAGCGAATGGACTCGTCGAGCTCGGCGCTACTTTCTTTATCGATACAGATCGTGTCCATCCAGCCGAACGCAAGCCCGTGGTTCTTCCAAGCCGTTTTGCAGAAGTTGACCAGTTTCTGATATCCAGGGTCTTGCGCATCGAATACGCCTTTGGTCCAGTTGCTATAGGTGACTTCACCGGCGGCCGTAGACAGCCATGCATGGGACAGGATGGCGTATCGTGCATATCTGGAGATCAGGCGCTGTATAGCTTTCTCCTCTGTTTCCTTCTTTTTCGAAGTGGTTTGTGGGATGTGGTCAGGCTCATGGATGTTCGCGCGCAGTGCTGATTCGAGGCGTGGATGAATCGCTCCCCTTTCGAGCAGAGAGATCTGGAGGCCGGAACCGTGCGGCTGGAAACATAGTAGGCGAATTGGCATTGCGTTGAAGACATGCTCTCGGAGTGCGTTGAACAGCTTGTCATGGAATGTTGGTAGTGGTTTCTCCAAGGTATCTATAATACTTGATAAGTTCCTTCGATCGCAGAGTCTATGGACGATAACTCTAATTCTTACCAGTTTTTTCTGTAAAATTTCCTGTTACCGCATTCTCGACCTCTGAAGGCGTCTTAGGCGGTGGATCACCTTCAAAAGACGAGGTCTTGACTATTCCGAGACGCTATTACTATAATTCTAAACCGAGATTCATCAAATTTCATACCTTCATCGTCGCCATCACCGTCGTTGTCATTGACCTCCTCGGAGTCTTTCCTCGGCTCCTCCCCATCGTTGAGATCTGTTTGAATAGCTTTTTTTTCAGCGTAGATCCTATCATTCATTGCATGGCACAAGTTGTCGATATGCACCTTCGATCAGGCTCACTTCGATTGTGTTTGCGGTTACGGATTGAGAACTTCTTACAATGCTTGAAATAAATTCTCGCAGTGCCGTGATTAATCTGTCCGCTTCGGATCCCAAGGGAAACTGATTGATATCTAACACATCGGCGAGCTCAGAACGATTTCCCTTGCATTCAGAACGACAACGTACTATTTTCCTTTTCCTCTTTTTGATCCATGCTCCGTATGAGTGGAACAATAAAGTCCTGCAACGCCTTCAATAATGGCTGATCGGATACGCTTGCAGATAATGTATTCTTCTCTAGAATCGTAGATGAGCATCTACCTCGTCCCAAGCATGGTCGATGGACGCCGACGCACCTGCATCGATCTGGTCATCTGTTGCTTTCTTTTCATTAGATGCCATGACTTAGTAAATGCGTGTGACTGCAAGACAAGAGAATTTTTCAAAGGCGACGATAGAACGATAAGCCGAAATCCGTTTGGGATCCCTTTTTTTGCACCTTTGTCATCAGTTTGATCATCCTTGAGCTTGACATTTCCTCGGACCTCATGACGTCGACAACACATTTGGACTATATGTTTCTCCTGTTTAAATAGATATGACATATCGTCCGTTTTAACATATCGTCCATCGTATCATAACGGTGTCATATCACTGGGAAGGAAGAGTCTGATTATGTACAGGAAAGGGGGCAAGACGGCAGCGGGTTATCAGAAACGATGGATTGTTCAGCGAACGTTGAAATGGTTCGAGTATCTGCTGCGCCGTCGAACTGATACGCTCGTCATTTTCACGAAGACCGCAGCAGGCAACGCAGGAACACCACGAAAGCAGGGTATATTAGATATTTTCAGGGGTGAGGAATAGCACAGAGAGCGACTGGGGCCTGCTTAACGCTAATGGCAAACGAGAGGGCGACGGCGAAACGAGAGGGCGATGGCGTCACGGGGCAGAGTCGGATGGCACTGGGGTTGGTCAAGGTTGATGTTGAGTACGTTGAGTTGTGATCAAGAGGATGACGCTGCGTGCGATGGGATCGCTAGCGGGGCAGATGGTCGCAAATTTTGCGCGTTCAACAAGCAAAAGTGCGGTCCATAACGCGTCTCTCCCTCGGTTTGATCTCTAATTCGCTCCCTCCTTGGCAACTTTCTTTATAGCCTACAACGATGGTCAGTAGTCTCTTGATGAAGAGAGATAGCCAGATTGTGCACCTCATTGCATGAGGCCGCGAAAGCGCCTCTAGTGCCTGCGTCAGCGCCTTTCCTGGTGTGCAAGCGCCTTAGGCGCCGCGTGCTCCTTCTCCAGTTACGGATGCGAATCATCCAGCTCCTCGTAGCGCTGACAGCTCGGAGGATGCGAGGTTGTGTTGGCGTCTTCAAGGATATTGTCCAGGGACATCCGTCTGTCCACTCAATGTCCACCTGCGTACCCGGTGGGCAACATTCGGTCAGCTATCGAATTAACATTGCGGCCGTCAGCGTGCTCTGGCGTGTTCAAGCGTTCAATTCCGTAGAGAGGGGGCGCGAGTGACGAGATAGCGACTGAGCAGGACAAGTTGACAATTTCAACAAGGTTCCGGGTTGACCGTAGGAAATTCAAACTCCGACTGTAATTGTGAACACCGCTACCTCGCTCTTCCGTCTTGCTTCCGTCCGCTCACCAGATTCTGCCACATTCCACCCTCTAGCGAACACAATACGGACTCCAGACTGGGTTAATGCTCTTCAAGCGAGATACTCTGGCCGTTGGCGGGAGTTCTACCACCCAACAAACTCATCATGCCCCGCACCCACTCCATCCCCATGTCCGCTTTCCGCCATGTCGACATCAACGACATCATCTGCCTCACTCTCTCTCCTACGAAATGCGCACGCGCCATAGCAGCAAATCCAGCCTACGCCAGGGATTAAAGGCATGAAAATGAGGTGAGATATTCTTACACAGGCAACCCGACCTCACGCCTGGGCTCGTCGCCTGTTTTGTACTGGTTTACTAACCCAACGCCCTTCAGCGCTTCAGCTTCAGCTTCAACCCTCTTGAAACAGACGCACCTTCCTCGAGCATGGCGACCATACTCGCCGACCCACATTGCGGATGCAATCGACGAGCGACGCCAGCCCCGCCACCATCCAGCGCCAGCGCCACATCTGCGCACCTAGAATTGGACGCTGGAAGTGTATAAGCGTCATTGTCGCTGCCCTGTTCTCTCTATTTGACCCCTCGTAGCGAAGGTCTACATGCAGCGCGCTCGTCCGCCACGTCTACGCCTGTTTTCTCTGTCCTTGAAACGGAACTGGCGCCTACAAATGTTCCATCCGCGAGCCTATCACAGCTTCCGACGAGCGAGCCGCTACGCCCGTCATCGACTACAGTGCGTTGTTCTAGGGCGCGCAGGGGCAAGAGACGCCGGCGGGTTTTTCATTTTAAGGAGGGCATGACAGCGCGGGCGGTGTGTTGAAGAAGAGCGGTGCTCCGTGTAAGGGAAGGAAGAGGATGCGGCGAGGGAGAGGAGGAGGATGGGAGGACGTTTTGGCGCCGAGTCTGAGCCTGCGCACGCAGCGGGAGAACATGATGACGGGCAAGTCGCGGACGCGGAAGAAAGGCGCCGCGATGACGTATCCCATACTTCGACCTCGTCGAGGAATGTCCAGGCGGGCCAGGCACAGCAGCTCCTCGCTGCGCCCCCGCCGACGCCGCCGGACCAGCCCCGGAGTACGATATCGCGGAGAGGATAGCCCACCCCAACTTCACCGCCGCGTCGTCTTCCTCAATGGTAATACCCCGCAACTGAATCAGCATCGACGGCGACGAAGGCAAAACTCCGTGCGAGCAGCGGGCCCCTCCTGCGCGCCGTCGCGGTGCGAGACAGCGCGGGCCGGCGGCAGGGGCGAACTTGGCGTCCAGGGCGCGGCGGCGGGTGCTGGGGAGCGGACGATGTGATGGTAGGAGTGGGCATGAGTGCTGAGGACCGCGCTGCGCGGCCGTCGTTGGCTAGCACACGCAAGGCGAGGGAAAAGGCATGAAAGGTGTTGTTGAGACCGTAGCCAAATGTCTCGCCGGTATCGCTCTTTTTTCTCGTTCATCATGATCACATTTATTCCCACTTTCTACATCCTTTGCGGCTTCAATCACACCTACACTGATGTACCTTTACCACGCCTTGGATTTTTCTATTTATTTTCCTTCGAGTGCACGCGTATGTATATATATGGTTCGAGATTCAGCAATTGTGATACCTTCACTCCGCCCATTTCACGCTGATTACTTGCAAATCTGTATTGCTGATCATAAATTATTTCTGTCTGTCGCCCCTTCGAGCTTGCACGCCTACCGACGTGTACTAAATTGGCAATTTTGAAAATTATGCGCGTAAGTTTGTATCTCACTGTTACCCTCGTGGCTCGGGATTAAACTCCACGCAGTGTGAAGGAAGCCAACTGGGTGGTTCCCCTACCGCTTTCTATGCCCGCATTTTGTTTCGTCTAAACTTCATTTGTTTTACATCCTGAACGTTCTAATATATGTTGCGCTTGAATAAGGGTCCTTGTCTATATTCGGCGTATCCCAAACGCGAGGTGCGACGCACGGTCCTCATCAAGTCCTCATGCCCTCCATCATAGGATCAGACCTTGACCAGAGCTCCTCATTCGGAAATACCGAGCTGCGTTCTGTCGTCCGATTTTGCCGAGCCAGAACACGCTCTTTGCCTGATTGAGAAATAAGAAAAATAGTATTTTATCACCCATCAGTACTCAGTTTGCAAGCGCACAGTACTGAACGTGCTGTTTTCATAATTGCCTCGGGCGTAGTGTTATTGCTGTTTCTTTATCATTAAGCCTCTAAAGGAGATTCTTGTGATGCGCATTTCATAGTCAGGGATGTTAACATTGCGGCCAGAGTTCAGGGTGCATGCGCAAGCAAACGATGAGGAAAAAATGTGTACAATTCGAGCGCGCTCAAACTCGATGCGGCGAAGGGGTCAAGATCTTTACAGCTTAAAAGCAGCGCATTCGACTCCCAAAGATATTCATCCCACCACCTCCGAGCCATCTTCTCAACCTAGCTAATCTTCGCCATGTCTGCAGGCAATCCTTCCCCATTCCCCTTTAACTTGACGGACGCACAGGACGTCATCAAAGACGGTTACAACCCGTCCGACTCACCTGCACCTACCGTCGTCGATCCCTATCCTCAGAGTCATGCAGGCCCATCGAGTGGCACCGGAAGTGCGGTAGGACCAACACGATACGCCGGTGTTCCTTCGTCAAGGAGTCAGTCCGCGCCGTATACTAGACGACCGCTTTCGACCGTATGGCAAGGCGGACAGGATCAACCTTCTATGAACAATGTTTCTCTATGTAAGCGCTCGTGATTTCTGATGATCAGATAGTACTTGCTAACCCAATCCATCGCTTTGCGATCTCGACAGACAGCACCCGTTCCGCAGAAGAGTGGAATTCGCATGCAGTAATTCAATCTGAGCTCGCCGGCAGCGGTGGCCAGATGGGCGCCACCGTCGCCGGCAGTGCTGGGCCCTTGTCGCACCTAGCACCTTCTACTCTGATGTACGTTGCTGCAATTCCACTCTTGAGCTTGCAGATGCTGACTGTCTCCAATATTCAGCGTGAAGAGGGAGGCAGTTGAGCCATGTATGAGCGCTAATGCTCCGGCGCCGGGATATTGGACAGGTTCGGGGACGCAAACACCAGTCCAACACCCTTATGCAGGGGCCATAGCCGCCGCGTGGCAGTCATCTCCATCGCTGATGATGGCTCCGGTGGTACCATCGAATGCCGCTTTCCCTCAACAACCCACGGAGCCGCTCAACCCAGGACCCGGCCGTCGAGATCGAGGACCAAGGCAGCCTCATCAGTCAAGCAGGCATACTCGCGCCTCGCAGCCGGCTCCGAACACTATGGGCGGTGCAGCATGCAGGAGTGCAGGATGCAGCACTGGGACGGAATCGTCAGCCGCCAAGTGTGGCAGGTGGTCGCGCCCCAGGAAAAGCCCACTTCGCCAATCAAGGACTTCGTAACAAGCCTCAACTACGACCTTCTGGCGCTATTTCCCAATGAAGCTGCCGCCATCCACGAGACGCTGCGATGGGGGCCATTCCGCGAAATCCACCTGCATTCCCTGTACTCGGCGTCGGCCATCGACGCGCACGGCCGCGATCTGACGTCGATCCCTGGTTTTGCTAAGATTCCGGGCAGCCTGAAGCTGCTGGTGATGCTAGGTGGGGAGCGGCTCTACGACGAGCTGAGGAACCATGTTATGGTAACGGGAGCACTCAGCGTTGCGATCGGTAATGCGCTCCAGCCCTGCGGTTTGGTGATCTGCGACGCATTTTGGAAGCAGTTGGAGATGGAGAAAGAGGCGATCGAGACCTGGAGAGAGGGTTTCTATGCGTAAGCACCCATTCACTGAAGGATATCAAAAACAATGACAATGCTTACATTTCGTTTCAGCGATTTGTTCTTGGACAGTCCGGATCCGCGTACAAGCGTAAGATTCTAGCAGAATGAAGATTCGATATGATCGATGGTGAATATGTCGTCGTCTAGATTACGGCAAACGGGCCGGGCCGCGTTATTATGCTGGGTGCTGGTCGTTCGCAGATAATTCAATGTTTTTCTTTCCATGTATGTTTTTAATTGAACAATACCTTCTTGTATGTCCCCACCTTCATATGTATGGTTTGTTTCGCACTGGACTAGATATGTCATAATTTATTTTGGAGAACAATGCGCAACGATTCGACAAGTTTTAGAATAGACAGGATTTAGAAACAAGATAGCTAGCATGCACTATGAATTTTCTGTGAAGATTATGCGTCGTACTCGATCGCGTGTTGGAAGCGCACACTGTTGGTGGTATCCAAGACTCCCGTTATCGATGATTGGTATCAGACTATTTACTAACAACATTGCACCTGCCAAATGTTTTTCCGTATGTCAGGCAAGTCTCACGGAACGACGTAACTAAAATTACTTCCGTGTTCTGAACACGCCGCTGATGCTCATTGACCAGCCCGCAAAATATGATAGATTCAAGGATTCAGCGTCATTCATAACAAGCAATCATTTGGGAGTTATGATACTAAAAATTTATCCGTTCACAGACTCGGAATGAGATGCAAGTGTCGTGAATGAGCGAATGGATATACAATATACCGCAAGAGATGCGCAGGCTCTGAACCAATGAACGTCGAACATCGAACGTCGATCTCCTTGAATTGAATACTGCGCGCCCGCCAACTGTCGATCAAAAGTAAGCTGTCGGATGATCAGCGTCATAGAATAGGCAGCTCGTTGACCCGATGGATGTAAACAGCAAGCGCAGCGGGAACTTGCAGAAACAAGCATTCTACAGAAGGGTGGCGTCAGACCTCACAAAAATCGAGAATCTGGAGTGCCTTCGGCGCCGGTAAGGTCAACAACCGCCTCGGCGGAACCGTCAAGTCCAACAGGATCTCGACGCTTTCCCAGATGCACGCTCAATGTCGATGCCACCCGTGAATAAAATGAATAGTCTTTCATTCCGCTGGAGTTTACTGGACGGGATGTTTAGGGAGAACATACCGCAAGCCAGGACACCAGGACGAAGGGAGGCATACACCCGATAAATCGTAGTTGCAACACCAAACCCGTTGCATCTACTTGAAAGAAACGGTCTGATCATCACATCTGTGGGTTGTAAAACAGCATCTTACGCACCATACAGCATTCGACGGCGGCGCGCAGGCTCCCTTGATCACGACCCCGGTCTCCCCGTCGTATCTCCACAACCCAGACGTTCCGCCAGTAGCCAGGCCGTTGGGCGGGTAAGCTTGGGGCGCCATTGGGCATGCGATTCTCTTGGGAGAACAAACGTCCACCGTCGCCGGGCTGTAGGCTGGTCCTGCGCCTGCACTTCGAGCCGAGCACGTTCCGGGAGAGGATGACCGAGCCGTCCAGCGTCCAGGTGGCATTCGCACCTGCCAATGGGACGAGCTGTGGGCCAGTGTTTTGAATCTATCACCATCAGATTCAGCCAGCGATACAGCGCCGTCAACACGTGGAGGGTCGCTCACTGTCGATGCGCGCCAAAGACTTGGCATCATTAGCGTCATCGTCATCGTCGTCGTCGTGGCCTAAGGAGACTCTGCTACGGATATGTAAGCTTGCCGTTGGAAGAGATTGAGTTTAGTTACCAGCGACGGCCTCCATGTCTTCTTCATCGTCCTTATTGACATTGGAACCGGCGTAGAATGGATCAACACACAGTCAACATAGATTACGCGTCCACCTGTCGCGCAAGGGAAAAAATCCCAATTGAACATCCGAGACTCGAATGATTTATATGCGATGTGTTGGGAGGAGGATATACGAAGAGAATGGAATCCGAGGCCAATCGGAGGCTGATGGTGGCTCGTAACGAGATTTGGACGAGCTCGAGTGGCTTGTCGGCATTATAACATTTCAAACTCCGAAGTATGGAAACCGAGAGCACCACGCTCATGAAGCTGTTGACAAACATGTCCGGCAGGCATTGCCGCATGTTCTAGGCAAACAGAGACCTGAACCACCTCTAAATAAATGTCTTGTTGATTAGTCATCAGTCATCATCACTCCTCCGCTCCCCAATCAATAATTCTCAACTTATAAAGAGGTGTAGCTACTTATATTGTTTTCATGCATGTTCTAAAGCTCAAAATTACCATGTTATTGACCCAGATTAATTTATGTGATTCCCTATTTTTCTTCATGGTGAATGTTTGAATCTCTATAACACGTTTTAGCATTTCAAAATGAAAATCTGCACATAGAGTCTAGAAAATTTTGTGACACCATTGAAACATAGAAGCAAATTTTATAAATGAGATTTCTACTAATCACTAATTACCATTCATCTCTTCCATCCAAATCATCCCCATCTGCCTCATCCTCTGAAAAGACAAGACCTCCTTGTACTTCAACTGGTTCAAAATCACTCTCCAGCTCTAGGTCGTCTAATCTTCTCATCAACTCCGCATCTAATAAGCACTTTATTAGAAGATAGCCCAAGAAAACAGAATGAAAGAGAAATATATTATACACACCAAGTCCCCGTCCCCCATTTACTCCACCAAGGTACACTGAGCCGTCTTCTCGGGGATTTTCAAACCCTCCAAAGAGCTCTCTCCCATTAGTCAAAGGATAAGGGAGCTCATACTCCTCATCTTGATTATGTAGGAATTCAGTAACTTGCCATTGATCGACTGTATCAATATAATCCTCGTCTTCATTGGCTCGGCGCATCGTGATCTCTTGGAGTCGTTCAACAATGTATCGGTAAACTTGCCAGATATTCTGCGAATCAAGTGCAGGCCTGCCCATTTGGGCATATGCCTGTCCTGCATACTGAGCAAAAAGAGGAGGAACCAGCTCGAAGACCGGGTCACTTGGTGGTGCAAATTTCTCGCGAACAAACGCAATTGCCTCTGGGTCAATTATAACCTAGTTGAGATGGATATTCAGCTATATACTTGAGGACATAAATATAGTAACACTTACCTTAAAATCCAAACAGCCATATCGTTCTGGAGAGTTGGCAATATCATTGGGAACACCATGTGGCAACACTTTGTTTCTATCTGCACGTTTTTTGGTGTTATTGATTCTCTCCACATAAGCGTCCAGCTCAACCTGCAGCCAAGGAATAAAGAGCCAACGGAACACCAGGCTATAATATAATAACAAAAGAAAATTAAATTTGCCAGCGCCCAGTTGGTAGAAATAAATAACTCACACATCAAGTGGACGAGACGTATCATACCATCCTGCGGTAACGCCCTCTTGGAGTATACTTTCAAAACCCGGAGTGAACCGACGCCTGAATTGCGACCAAGCAATCTCAGGCTTTACATTCTTTTTGCTACGCATCCATCGATGTTGAACGGTTCCTTCAAGGCGAGGGTCATGCAACTGGCGAAGCATAGTATGCGCATTGGCGATTCCATAATTTTCTGATCCAAGATCACTTTGAGTTATCAGTGGTATATCTAAAAAAGCGAGAGCTATTCTGTATGAAACTGAAGACAATATTAAATATGACGCACATCCCACTTTTTCCACTCGATCCAAGTAAAAGGAACAAATAAGTTTTGGATTATTGTTGTTATGCCAAATCTTCAACCACTGAGTAACACCGGGAAATGGATCGCCACAGATATGAAAGGCCAATCCAAAGCGCTTCCACTTATCATGCTGGTCGAAAGCCCATAGATCATTGACACCTGCTGACCAAAAGCGGCGTCTTTTGAGACGTCTTGCTTTTCTTTGCCGAACCAGCTCGGGTTCATAGACATGGAAATATCGCACAACAAGATCTCTAGAGAACTTATTTGTAAAAATAGTCGAATAGGATAAAATATGTTCTGTCATTACCGTGGAACACACATATCTCTTTCATGAAAAAGAAGAGTGGTCATTTCCCGAGCACCTGCCAGTGGAAAAAGCTGTCTCAGTCCTTGAACTGCTTCACGGATAGTCTCTAGAGTATGCTTTTGGCGTCTTGCCCTTTCCAGACCTATGTTTTGGCGAATTTTACGGAAAGAATTCAATCTAAAGCAACATTAATCCATTATTAATTCACTTAGACCAAATGAATGACGATGACACACCCTAGTCCATATGTCTCTGTATCAATATGTTCCTCCTTGAGAATTTTTAAAATCTCTTTATCATTCAGGCGCATTTTCCATAACCGGCGTATATGAGGCTCAATAAGCTCGATTGGCGCTATATTGAACAAACTTGAGCCTATAATTGTATCCTTCAATGATAAATAATATGACATACGGAGGGGCTTGTTTTGGTTAGGCATTACTTGAAATGTCAGAACAAGAGAGAAAAGCATGCAGTATGCCAGGCAAGAGATCTTGTCGACATAGGTGTTAGCTGGTGTTAGATAAGGTTTGATAAGGTTATAAGGTTAGCGCCTTACGCAACTCCGATCAGCTTGCCTGATCCTGATCCAGTCCATTAACAAAACTTCCCGATATCATTTTCTCTTTGTGAACTTATTCTGCTTCTGAGGATGCCTCTTCAATTCACAGAAAATGCTGTAGCCAATCGACCTATAAAATGCGAAAGGGTATCTTGCAAGACTGTTATCCAACCTGGAGAGGCACGTCTGGCTGCTGAAGATATTACTGGACATATAAAATATGTTTGCGCACCATGCCGGGCATACTATGATCAAAAAGAAGCACAGGCAAGACATGGAAATGTGGCTCATACTGGTATATACCTTTTACTATCTTTGACTACTTTGATTAATTGATTTTTGCCAGGTATTCGCAATACAAAAATGACGAGCCATTCTTCTTCAACTGCCCCAAGCCCAAGTGTTCCTCAGCTCGACTTCCAAGCCATGCGTCAACATGTCAATGAATCGCAAAGAAAAGGTTTTTAATTTATCTTTTCTATTTTTTTTTGCTCAGCTCTTGGACTTTTAGGTGGACATGCACCCGGTGGTCGTGTGACGGCTATGCCAGCCCCAAAGGTTTCAGACATGCGTTACCGCTTTCAGCCTCCTATCACTGGTTACTCTGCAAACCATAGCCAGCATGAGCAACAGACAACCATCTGGTCTCAGCGCGCATATAGGGGGTTAAATGCCAGTCAGATCGGAATCCTTAGTATCAATCTCTTCGCCTATGAGCCTACTTTCAATGCAAAAGGCCACCCCATTATAGTAAATGTGAGTAAAAATTAGCCTGGTCCAATTTATTTTTAATAAATCTACTCGTTACTTGTTCTATAGGGCATCAAGGAGGGTATACACGTCAACTCTGATATTACAAGCAGAGCAATTTCTAGATTGATCAGGGATACATTATATCCTCCTCTCCGTGATTTTTGTGGCTCCGTTGTCTTCAATATTGATGATATGGTTCTTCGTGATGTTACTGGTGGAGGCTGGACAAAGGTCGATCCCTATTCCGATACCCCGCACTTTGGAGACACTTTTCTCAAACCTCACCCACGAAAAAAGGATGGAGCAATGATTTTCTCCACTCCTTCGAGCTCAAAAATGCCCGTTTTCGGTCTCGTATTCGAAAAAAGTGTATGGGATAACATAGAATCCTTGCAGGAGGAGCTGGTATGATTCATAATTAAATTTCAGCTTTCAAAACTTGTTACTTATTGCAATATTTACTTGATATTTACTCTCCAGATTTATGGCAAACCGTCACCGACAAATAGTGCAATTTCCAAGGCTCTCAAGCGAAAAGCCCCCATCACCCTTAGCCACCTTAGCAGAGGGTCGCACAAGCACAAGAGCGGTCGGATGACAGACCACTCTAGGTTCTCTGCCTCAGAGTCAGAGGATGACCAAAACGGTACTCAAGCAGCCCAAAACCAAAACGCTTCGCATGATCGCAATAATGACCAAGATGTCTCTGAGCATGAGGGAGACGGTGAGGATAGCCACAATGGTGCAGATAACGATCAGGACAATTGGGATTGGCAGAAGGACTGGGAGGGAGAGGATGACAAAATTCCGGAGGATGACAAAATTCCAAGCCAAGTACGCTCATCCAAAACACCACCGCTTATCCCTCTTGATATATACAATATACCGCAAGAGATGCGCAGGCTCTGGACCAATGAACGTCGAACATTGAACATCGAACCCCTTGAATTGAATACTGCGCGCCCGCCAACTGTCGACCAAAAGTAAGTTGTCGGATGATCAGCGTCATAGAATAGGCAGCTCGTTGACTCGATCAACGTGAGCAGCAATCACGGCGAGAACTCGCAGAAACAAGCATTCTACAGAAGGGTGGGATCCGCGACTCACAGATGAAGAGAATCTGGAATGCCGTCCGCGCCGGTAAAGTCACCAGCAGCCTCAAGCGGAAACGTCGAATCCAAATGGGTATCGACGCTTTCCCAGATGCAGGTCCAATGCAGATGCCACCCTTGAATACAATGAATAGTCTTTCATTCCGCTGGAGTTCATCACATGGGACGTTTAGGGAGCACATACCGCAACCAGGACACCAGGACGAAGGCAAAAATCGGAGTTGTAAGTGCGATCCTGTTACAACTTCAAAGATGAGCTTGATCGACATGTTAGGGACAAAATAATACCTTACGCACCTAGTGCATTCGACGGCGGTGCTCAGGCTCCCTGCTGCACGAGCCCCGTCTCCACTCGTATCTCCACAAGCCTCCACATTTCACCAGGTACTTGTGCGGAAAAACTTGGGATGCCGTTGGGCATGCGATTTTCGGGAGAACGTCCACCGCCGCCGGGCTGTGGGTGGGCCCGTTCCGCGCCTGCAGTTCGAGCAGAGCACGTTTCAGGCTCGCATCTAAGTATCGGGACGCGCTCACACACCTCGTGATGCCAATGTTGCGCATCTAACAGATTCAGCCAACGACACAGCACCGTCGACACGTGGAGGGTCGCTCACCGACGACCGTCGATGCGCGTCAAAGGCTTGACATCGACCAGCGTCATCGTCGTCGTCGTGGCCTGTCATCGTCGTCGTCGTGGCCTGTCATCATCGTCCACTAGTGTCTGGTGATATCATGCATGAAATCATGGTAGTTGTCCAGGAAAGAAGTTCAATCCAGCCTGGTAACTCAGCTAGCACAGCCACCCCACCTAGCTGAGACTGAATTTTGCCACTCTAAGCCAGTGGTCTATGCTGCTCACTAGGGACTATACTGTTGCTCACTGTGATCAATGGTGTCGAGCAGTGCTCGGCACTGTTGTCAGGGTCATCCCAAAAAGGAAACCATCAAAAATTTTCCAAAAGCAGAATGACAAATTTGTAAGCTGTTTTTCCCATCATTTCCCACCATTAACTGGCCACATTAGGATGATTGTCCCATTTTGGTACTTTCTGCTCATTGGCCCATCAAACATGCCATCAAGAGCCAAACACATGACCTGGTCTCTAACCACATGACCACACATGACTGCAAATGAGGCAGGGACCCTCCTAGGGGTGGGAAATACCTAAAATAGCATTTTCCCAATAATATTGGAAATGCACCTGGGTAGCTGGTACACCCTATATGGGACCCACTGGGACCATATTATACCAAAAGATGCGGAATTAAATTCTAAATCCCCCTGTGAAAGATTCATATTAATAGCCTCATTGGTTCAGGCCATAGAAGCGAATTACTAATTGGAATAAATAAGCGCACGCATTGATGGCTGTTTTCCTCGACAACCGCCTGGTCGTTTTCTATGATTACAATTTTCATCTGTAGGTATTGGAAGCGCGCTTCGAACGCGTCCTTGATCATAATTTTACGTCCGTTTCTCGCTCCGTAAAACGCTCCGGATATATTTACGCTCTCACCGCATTAGCACCGGCTACGCGTTTACGATCGACGCGCATATTATACCATAAAATAGGTTAATAACAGACCTTTCCAACGGTACCCTACTCGTCATGATTGGACACCTCTACGAGGCCCTATAAAGGAAATGGTCGTTTGTATATAGAATATTAACCGCAAATCGCACCAAAATGCGCTTAGGTGGGTTGGATTCTCCTGAATTTACCGGATTTAATGACACCTTGATTATAGGGATCAGAGGCTGGGAAGGCACTGAACTGGGCATGGGGATGGCCAGGATATTGCTTTGCTGGCTGGCAGATCCTATTTTTAGCATAGCCGAGCACAGCCTCACCCAATCCGGGCATGGAATGGTGGCACTCTCCCCCTCCCCCTCATATTGGAAATTCTGTTCCTCCCTCAATTCCTATCCAATTGCTTCGTTCTTTTTTTGAATATTCAATATAAATAGGGTACCATGCGTCTATACCACCTATATATTACTTTAATGCATGCACCATTTGATATTTCGATATTGCTATATTTTGGACACTGCATTTGGGGTTTTCACTGTACTTATGATGGTTATTGGAACATATAAAGCGGTGGAAAGCTAGAGGTAAATACCCACTATAATTTCTGGTAGTTGAAAAGTTGGCTGGATACTGCCCTATAGCTCTATACCTATAAAGAGGGAGATTTCTGTACATCCTCCTTGATAAATCCATATCTGAACCAATACTGGAGCTATAGCCAAGTTTAAGGATCCATTAGCATATTAGACATGTCTTCTTTAGTTCTGTTACTCAACAATTGTGCTCTCATTGCTTTTAATTAGCCATATTGTCAGAATGGTTAAATATAGCAGAAATAGAGGTATTCTGCTCATAGCAATTCACATCAACACTCTAAAATTCTGTAGAGCTCGGATATTATAGCTCTTATCAATACCTACAGTTTAAGATAGGCCAAAAAAGATTAGAGTGAGTGAGTGGAAAGATATGGTGGAAACATTCAAAAGAACATGAGTTAAACAGAGGTCTATCATAGTTATATAGATACTCTTGATCTAGTCCGATGTTTTGAGTAGTACTTCCACAGTATCTTTCCACTCACTTACTCTATTTTCTTGGGGCCTATCTTCATTGAAGGTATTGATGAGAGCTATAATATGTACCTCAATAGAATTTTAGGGTGCTTATGTGAATTGCTATAGGCAAATTACCTCTATTTCTGTGATATTTGACCATTCTGGTATTATGGCCCATAAAATGCAATGAGAAGAAGAATGTTGAGTGGCAGAACTAAAGAAGACCTATCTAGTATTTTAATGGACCTTTGAACTTGGTTACAGCTATAGTATTGGTTGAGATATGGATTTATCAAGTAGGATAAGCACCAGGTGGTCTCTTTAGAGCTGTAGTGCTATAGGGCAGTATCCAGCTAACTTTTAAACTACCCAAAGCTGTAGTAGGTATTTACCTGCAGCTTTCCACCGCTTTATATGGGCTAATAAGCATCATATATACAGTGAAAACCTCAAATGCAGTGTCCAAAATATAGGAATATCGAAATATCAAATGGTGCATGCATTATAGTAATATATAGGTGGTATAGACGCATGGTACCCTATTTATATTGAATATTCAAAGAAAGAACGAAGCAATTGGATAGGAATTGAGGGAGGAACAGAATTTCCAATATGAGGGGGAGGGGGAGAGTGCCACCATTCCATGCCCGGATTGGGTGAGGCTGTGCTCGGCTATGCTAAAAATAGGATCTGCCAGCCAGCAAAGCAATATCCTGCCATCCCCATGCCCAGTTCAGTGCCTTCCCAGCCTCTGATCCCTATAATCAAGGTGTCATTAAATCCGGTAAATTCAGGAGAATCCAACCCACCTAAGCGCATTTTGGTGCGATTTGCGGTTAATATTCTATATACAAACGACCATTTCCTTTATAGGGCCTCGTAGAGGTGTCCAATCATGACGAGTAGGGTACCGTTGGAAAGGTCTGTTATTAACCTATTTTATGGTATAATATGCGCGCGAATCGTAAACGCGTAGCCGGCGCTAATGCGGTGCGAGCGTAAATATATCCGGAGCGTTTTACGGAGCGAGAAACGGACGTAAAATTATGATCAAGGACGCGTTCGAAGCGCGCTTCCAATACCTACAGACAAAATTGTAATCATAGAAAACGACCGGCGGTTGTCGAGGAAAACAGCCATCAATGCGTGCGCTTATTTATTCCAATTAGTAATTCGCTTCTAGGCCTGAACCAATGAGGCTATTAATATGAATCTTTCACAGGGGGATTTAGAATTTAATTCCGCATCTTTTGGTATAATATGGTCCCAGTGGGTCCCATATAGGGTGTACCAGCTACCCAGGTGCATTTCCAATATTATTGGGAAAATGCTATTTTAGGTATTTCCCACCCCTAGGAGGGTCCCTGCCTCATTTGCAGTCATGTGTGGTCATGTGGTTAGGACCAGGTCATGTGTTTGGCTCTTGATGGCATGTTTGATGGGCCAATGAGCAGAAAGTACCAAAATGGGACAATCATCCTAATGTGGCCAGTTGATGGTGGGAAATGATGGGAAAAACAGCTTACAAATTTGTCATTCTGCTTTTGGAAAATTTTGATGGTTTCCTTTTTGGGATGACCCTGACAACAGTGCCGAGCACTGTTCGACACTGTTGATCACAGTGTCGAGCACTAGAGCATAGTGAGCAGCAGCAGCACGTCGACTGATCACTATACACCACTGGCCTAGGGCGGAAAAAATTCGATCTCAGCTAGGTGGGGTGGCTGTGCGAGCTGAGTTACCCAGCTGGATTGAACTTCTTTCCTGGCGAACTACCACGATTTCATGTAGAATATTAACAGACATGGCTGCATCGTCGTCGTGGCCTGTCATCGTCGTCGTCGTGGCCTAGGAATACTCTGGCATGAATATATAAGCTTTTCGTTGACATACGTTTGGGTTACTCACCAACGATGGCCTCCACGTCTTCTCCATCGTCCTTATTGACATTGGAACCAGCGTAGAATGAGCCTGCACATATGCGATGTGTTGGCAGGAGGATATACGAAGAGAATGGAATCCGAGGCCAATCTTGGGCCAATCCGAGGCTGATGGTGGCTCGTGACCAACTCGTAACACTGCTGGAGGTGATTGCTGTTCCCAAACGGAACAGTGTATTGCAACAGGTTTCATGGCTGTTCCTGGAAAAATATAGATAAACTGTTCCGAAGTAGAAAATCGAATAAACATGAAGACTGTTTTGAACCTGTTTCTTTCAAGAAAACAATGAATTTATCATCGCATATTTCTTTTGGAAACAGTTTATCTGTTCCTAAAAGAAACATTTTAAATTTTATGTGCCATTTCATGGCTGTTTCAATGGCTATTCCACGGAAACAGGCTAATATCTATGGAACAGGCAAACAAAAATTCGAACTATTTCTAGAAAGAAACAGATAAGCTGTTTCCAAAGAAATATGCTATGATAAATTTATTGTTTTTCGGAAAGAAACAGGTTGAAAACAGTCTTCATGTTTATTCAATTTTCTATTTTGAAACAGTTTATCTATTTTTTCTTGGGAACAGCCATGAAACCTGTTGCAATACACTGTTCCATTTGGGAACAGCAATCACCTCCAGCAGTGTAACAAGATTTGGACGAGCTCAAGTGGCTTGTCGGCATTATAACATTTCAAACTCCGAAGGGCTCTTTTGCAAGTCGGTGGTCTCCCCCAACTTCAAGTCTCCCACACCGCCTCCCACATCCTCGATACTGACCGCCGGCCTCTCCCCAGATGTGTTGATATCAATGTTGCCGTTCCGCCCACTCTCTCCCCATGAAATGCACACGCGGAGTGACCCACCCCGAAATGTTCCGTACCTGGCTTTTCCATACGTCGGAAGTCGCCCATCTGCTCCTTTCAGCTCAGTCGCTTGCACCGTGCACTCTCATTCACAGTCGACGTCCAACGCTCATCATAACGCCGTCGGGCCTCCATTGCGCATCTCTGATCTGCGATCACCAGGTGTGGCACCCCGATGTCGCCTTACGTAGTGTTGAAGCCTCGACGGTGTAGATTCCGAGTAGGATCGAGCACTGTGCTCGTAAAGGCATTCGGATGCGCCTACTTGCACCTTTCTCCCTCCTCCGCTGTTCCGTTCTACACACGACCTAGGGGCCGGCTGTTGGTGGCGCGGCTTAGCATCTACTCGGGCAGCGCGCATCCGAGCACGTATGTCGTCCGCATACGCACTCGGCGGTGCACGATCTGCGCGATTGAGATTGTTTTTTTGCCTCTACCACCAACATCCTCACCACCCGATCGTCGCTTTCGGTCCTTCTCCTCATACAGACTGAGTTACGGCACCTCGCAATGGGCGGAATGGACTCATGTCCTGCGGCCTGGACGTCAAGCCTTGACGTGCAGATTCCGGATACAGGCGCCACAGGGTTAGGGGCTGTGAGGTCCGCACTGGGCCCGCAGCACAGGATGACAGCTGGCTTGTCAGGCAGTACTCGCCATCGCAGACGACGAAGTCAGTTGTGTGCGGCTGCTCTCTTCGTCTGCAACGTCAACCTCATTCGAATTTAGCGCTTCTTCCATTCGCTACCAACGCATTTTCGGCGTCCTCGAAGCAGAAACTAATGCCGCACGCTGCTGACGATCCAACTAACGGAAGAGTTGATATCGATGTTCGATTAGAGGACCCACCTAACGGTATGGGTGAGTCAGCTAGTAGTAACTTCAGAACGTGAAGCTTTCTAATGCTCATATTCACGCTAGATTCCGACCATACGGTCCTTTCAAGCGCTCAAGAACAGCTATTATTGAGGTCCTTGCAGTGTTTTATTATGCCATTCATGCAGAACGGCACTGGTAGAAGGGATAACACAGGTCAGGAGCGTATGTTGAATATAATTGCGGTGGATTTTGACAATGCCTTACTTTAGAACAAGCAAACCAGGTTGCTTTTGGGCCTGAAGGACATACATTTCTCATTGTACTCCGCGATTTCATATCTGACGTCGTAAACTCTCAATTAAACCGCCAAAACAAGGTCGAGGTCGACTTGGAAGGTGAGATTTGCGATCAATGTTAAGGAAGCCGCACGAACACAATTCTTCATGTAGACGAATCCAATGTTATCCCCGTGCCGTTACCCAAAAGATCCTCTTCTCAGTCTGATCCCACCGACGGTGAGGAAAATCACAATTTTATAAAGACTACGATATTTATTCGTCAGACGCAGAACAAAACGTCTCCATACAGCACCTACAACCCACGCGGACGGAGAAGGTGCTCATGGCGCTCCGCCACCGCGTATTCAACAAGATGCCTATCCGTCTGTTGTTCTTCAAGCCGCACGATACCACTCTCCAAATAACGCTCCTCGAGAGGAGCGAGATTTACGCTCTCCTTGCACCGCGGCTCCAATCCGAGTTCAACGAGGACACATTCGTTTCCGAGATTGAGACTGGTATCAAGCCATGGATGACAGAGGCGGAGGCCGAATTAGAGGCTATCGAAGGGTGCGTGTCAAAATACACACGATACGCCATCTTGTCCCATACCTGGATCCGAGAGGCGCCAGGAGAAATGACCTACGCCGACTGGCATAGAGGAGGCCTCGATTCAACGCATCCAGGCCACCGGAAACTGGTTCAATTCTGCCAGACGTCATGGGTGGAGCACGGCGTCCATCTTGGCTGGATGGACACAGTGTGCATTAACAAGGAGCAGCGCCGAGCTCGACGAGTCCATCCGCTCGATGTATAAGTGGTATCGCGAAGCCAGCGTATGTATGACGTATCTCGCGGAGACGGCGTCGCTTCCGGACATGCACCTGGACCCTTGGTTTACCCGCGGATGGACGCTGCAGGAACTCCTTGCGCCGAACTGTATGAGGTTTTATGGCCTGGATTGGAGACGACTTGTTGGCGCTTCGCCGTATAGCGACGCGTTGGATTCCGAAATTCAGGAACAAATCGAGCTGGCGACTACTATTACAGAGTACGAGCTGCTGAACATACACGCTACCTCTATTTCGCGCAGGATGCAGCTGGCGGCGAAGCGTGAAGTAACGCGGGAAGAAGATACTGCGTATTCCTTGATGGGAATTTTTGACATCAGTATCTCGATTGCCTACGGCGAAGGCGCCGAGCGGGCTTTCTTCCGCCTGATCAAAGAGCTGCTGAGCTCATACCGAGACGTCTTCGACATGTTCAACTGGGCGTACGACCTCCCTTCCCCTCAATGGACGTCGATTTCTTCCCTTCTGCCATCCAGCCCCCAACACTACCTTTACCGCTACTCGTACATACAAGTAGAATCGATGCGACCTATAGAGCCGCTCACACTCACTCACCTGGGACTGCGTATACCAATCCTGTTAATGCCGGCCATCTCATTCGACGATCCACCCGCATCACATAATCCCATCGGAGACTACTACGCCATAGTGGACATTGCTCCCATCAAGCTCTGGGAAGACGAACTCCGAGCCCATACATATACCCTGCTGGATAAGGGAATATCTGGGCCTGATGGTCGCAACAATCAAGGTAACTTCCAGATGACGTTTGGTATCCTCAACTTTGGAGGGGATGAGAGCAATATCCACGTCGCAAAAACCTGTCACGCAGTGGGATTATCCTGTCAGGAAGATGCAGGGAGCGTAACGACGCTGGGCCCGGTTACGAAAATAGACACTCGCGCTCCGATCGTCTTCGATCTTTGCAGCACGGACGACATCGACGAAGATGGCCTCGATGAATATCGGACATATTACCGAATAGCAAGAAATCAACTAGGACGTCATGGAATGCAACTAGTCACATTATATTTGTAAAAAAAACTAGTAAATAGTTTCTTGTTGGCTTTCTTTTATCGAGTGTAATTTATTGAGTCAGACTCATAATCCAATTTTGAAGACGGTACATATCAATTTACATTTCTTTTAGGCGTTACATATACAATCGCCGAATAAGAATATATACAATGCATTTGGAACTATTCGCGCACAATTTCCCTACTCTTTCACCCCAATCTTGAGTACGTGGCGCGTCTATTCGAGAGTTGACTACTCAAGCGAGAATGAAGGGGAACGCCCTGGCCGCGGTCTTCGAGCTGATGCATTTGACCTCTTGGCCTCCAAGGTTCGGTTCACCAAGGGGCTTCTTGACTGCCTCGTATCCATACTGTCCAACGCCATCGGTTCCGCAATCGCCGCCTTCGATGACGGTGCCATCAGCGGTGGTGTGTCCGCTCTGCAGACAAAGTTAAGTTAGTGCCCTTTTGAGATATATGTAGTCCGAAAGGTACCGACCCAAGTAATCTGTCCGTTGTTGAACACCCATGCCTGGATAAACTGCTGGTCGTCATTGACGAGGGAGCAGTCCACTTTGCTAATCGTGAGCAAGAGCTCGTCGGGAACACCCAGGCACTGGTTGAAGTCAGAGAGGAAGACATGACCTAGGAAAACGTTCAATATTCGGGCAGGTGGATGCTGTTCGAGCGTACGCACCGCTAATATCGCCACCCGCAGCGTTCGCAAACCCGCCGGGGTTGGGAGTGCAAGCTTGGAATTCTACATTGACCGTACCGGTGGTTCTCGTGTCGTAATTAAGAGCATCGAGGCCGTCAAACAGCCACCCAACGGATTCTGTGACGAATGGCGAAACTTAGAATGGGATATAAATGTGAATTTTAACGGTGCTTACCGCCATTGGTACCCGACAAGAGCCCAGTGGCAATCGTCGTACAGGTGATTGCGGTGTCGGGCGGGGTAGTGGTCTGGGGGATCGCTCCGACAGCGGTCACTGCAATGATGCAAGCGACGAGGAGAGAGTTGATTTTTTTAAGAGTGAAAGACATCTTTTTTGAGTGTCGCACTTGAGAAGGCAAGGTAGTAGACGATTGGAGATGGTTCGAATACTGCAGATTATGACTTTTTTCCTCTGCATTTATACAAGTCTGTCTACTCTCTGGTCGTGCTACTTTCGATAAAAATTCACAGAGTACAAGTCGCTTTGACGAATCACCTCAAAACACGTATTGTAATGATAATCTTGCACGTCCAGCCTTGGTATTGAAGGAGTAAGAAATACACCTTGGCAAGAACTGTTCTGCTGACCGTCCTGCCGAGCTATACGAGGTCTCAAACAGATTGGACGCATCAGCGGCGCTATCGGAATGTAACAGCACAATATACAAGTTACGTGAATACTTTAACGGGCATAACGGATTACCGGTTTCGTGTATAAGCCTTGTGTACATGAGTACATGAGTATTTTGAGCAAACGTGGTTGCTTCCCACACAATTCCTTAAATTAGTATATTCGCACTCGAAAATACCGAGGCTAATTTGGTCCTCTTCTATAATTAAGAGATCTTCTCACTGAATACTCGAGTGTTTACCAAAGAAATGAAAGCGAAAATTATCTTGAAGAGAGACAACTTGAAATATGGTCCTGATGTTTCGATCAAGCTAGAGATAGAGTCCTACTTGAATATACAATTCACCTGACACAATGCCGTGAGTTCGAAGCCTTGGCGCGTTCAGTGTCTGTATCATGCGCTGATTAAGGGTCTACGAGGTTCAAGGAACCAAGGTTTAACATTCGAAACATCCCAATGGATGAATCATGTCCAGATACGGTGTACAACATTTTCTAAGATTAATTGGGTATTCTAGATATGAATCTGTGAATTCTGACCCGTTTGTTCCTGGAATCTGAATCGCTTTCACTATGTGGGCATTTCAGTGAGATCATTTACAAGTATTCGGACAAGTAAACGGAGATAAGAAACAAGGCTTACTTCGTTGTTTGGTATTGCGCCACTGGCACACGACAGTATAAGTTACTCGTCTTCCTATCTCCGTATTGCAAGGGCGTACGGCCCGCGCGAGACCTCCACGTAGACAAAGAACCTTTTCATGATAATTGCTATCGGAGGTGTCATCAACGTCAATACGACACTCTTCCAAATACTCGCTCGATTGAGCGAAATCCATGGCTATCAGATGGGTTCTGTCGGAATTCTATAAATAGAGAGCCGACCTGGCTTGGTCGAGCAAGTCGACACGCATGTACCTCTTTGCCAAGGACGACGCGTACCTCCCAGAAGACTACGTGGGTCTGACGTGGGTTATTTCTATGCCAAATTCTCATCGACTTTCTCTCATGTCAATCAACTATGAGGTCCGATTATCGCGCCAGACGTGTTTACCCCATCCTACTTCTTGAGTTGTGAATCGCGTTACATTGCCGTGCGTTTCGTGTACCATCCGCTTCCAGGATGTGGAAGTTTCTTATACTGTGATTGCTAAATATTTTGCATGAAATGATAATCACTTCGGTTGACAGTGGCACATCATTCTAGAATTCCGGTACGTATAAGTGTTCGGTACTCAGTATTCAATGTTCAGGCGATGCTTGTCAAGCCGAAGAATTCAGAGAACATGTGCCAGGACAAATCACCTTGTCCTGGTATAGGAAAACCCATCTCAGTTGAGACAACGAATTCCTCTTGATCTCCTTCAATATTCTATAGACTGTAAGAATACAATGCGCGCTAAGATCAAAGTGTGAAATGGGCGCTCTGAACTTTGGATCAAGTGATCACCGAGGTGTTATTTATATCTTCCGTTGCCGCTGTTTGGCTTTCCTATTAATAGCCAGCTTTTCTAAGGAGACAAGAATCGATGCCACGACCAAAGAGCATGGTCATACGCTTTGGACGTTCCAGGTGGTCTTTGAGAACTGAGTAGACGCATACATGCCTATTCCTCTCTGAAAATCCTTGTCGTTGCTCTACACACTTAGGGCAGCATCCAAACCGTTGCTCTTTTCACAAATTTGCGTCTTTTGAATCGAGTACTTCGGATCAACACACGAAAAAAAACATTCAAAGATGTCGGGTTCGATAAAATTAACACACTCCATTTTTACGTCCTCACGATACCTTCTTTCTGCCACCTCAGACGTTGGAGAGCAACCGTCATGTTCCGCTCGATCATGCTCCATGCTCGCCCTTCAAGCCTTTCAGGCTCGTATCTCCGCACCCTCGCCCTCTACACCTTACTCTCCACCCAGTGCGTCGCTAACACAAGAGCGCAAGGAGGCGGTGGTCTGGATGATCTCCCGACATGCGCCGTGAACTGTGCGAAGACGGCCGCGACGGCCATCGGATGCTCACTGTATGTCATAAGCTTAAGCTGAGGATAAGGGCGCTGCGCACGCCCGTCAAGGCGTCTGGGAATTGACAATTTCTTTGTATAGACAAAATCCGGATCCATCGTGTCTCTGTAGCAGCCACTCGTTCATCGCTGCGACCGTGGGATGTGCCTCTAGTGTATGTCCGATCGAGGATCAGAGTACACTGAATGGGGTGCTGGATACTTTCTGCTCAGGTGAGAGAATACCATCGCTTTCAAGCAAAGTTCAGTCCGCTCCGTGCTCACGATCTTTTCATATCCAACAAATTCGTGTTCCAAAATACTCGATCTCCATCCGTCACACAGCGTTCACATCCACCACCACATCCACACGCACCACCACGAACACCACACAGCCCACCACCACCACCACCACATCAGCGCATTCCACGTCCAGCACCTCCTCCCAGCCCTCACCCACCTCCCAGACTACCGCCACCTCCTCCCAAGCCCCGCCCACACCCAGCCCCACGCCCTCCGGCTCAGCCCCACCCACGTCCGCGCCGGCAACGACTCCAGGCACGGCTCTTAACCCCGGCGGCCCGATAATCAGCGCGACGCCCAGCAGCCTCACGGCGCCTGGGAGCACGAGCGTGGTGGTGCAGACGGTGACGCTGCCGCCCTCGGCGACGGTGTCGGGTGTGGGCTCGGCGCGGCGAGATGCGGGGCTGGGGTGGGGGTTCTTCGTGGGTGTGATGTGCGTTTGGTGTCTACTGGGCTACTGAATTCGTTGACGCTGGGTGGGAGTTTCATGTTATGTACTTTTATGTCGAAAGTTCAACTATGTATCATAGTCAACTTTTACCCGTCTTCAAGCTGCTTGGCAGTGCTTTCAGCTTCCCTCACTTCTTACTCATAGCATCTCGGGGCTTGAAGGAATCCAATCATTTGGCCCGGCCTCGACATCCGTGGATATCGATGACGCGATGCCCGACGTTCTCAAGAAGTAATCCCGGCCAGGCTTGACTTTCTTGGTATTCTCCGTCGTGTGGAATCGAACTAAAGGCGCGAAGCCGCCACTGTTTGACCCGAGAATACGTGTGTCCAGGGTCCCAGGATTAGAGGACGCGTTTACCGAATGCCGAACCCCCAAGGTTCTCAAACCCAATGACAAAGCATTCCAAGATAGCGATGAACAACTGGATATGAAACTGTGAGGTGGTACAAGTCCTAATTACAGCCGTTTTCTTTCTTTCAGTGTAGTGGATAAAAATAAGGGGGCATAAGGTCGATAAGCGGATCGATGACTGAACGTCGAAATGAGAAGGTCTTGAGACGCGAGAGGAGGCTAAGATGGGGGGATTGGTCCATCGATGACCTTTCCAACGATGTTGTACCGTTTTCTGCGTACAACGTCATTCAGAGACGTCCAATTGGGGAAGATGACTGTCAACTCACGAAAAGAAAGCGTGCCAATCGTCGAGGACCTTCATGTCCTTCTCGTCGAGCTTGCTGTAGTCCGCAACAGCATCCTCTGGCTTCAAACTAGACATTCCCAGCCCTCGCGACCCATCCTTGCCCGCGAAAATGCTGTAGGACTTCCCAGGGCCGTACACTTCGGCTTTGCTCGAAACGTCGAAGACAGTGCCTGTTGTCGGCGCCCCACCATGATGAGCGATCTATCCAACATGTCAGATGCTTCAGCGTACCTTTGATAGCGACGTAGATGGGCTTTGTTGGGTCTGAACCGTCGTATTGCTTCAGCTGTTCCGTCGTAATGGGGTCATCCTTGGGTGGGGCGAGATCGTCACGGGCTGCTTGCATGATGCTCTTGAGTGGTTTCTTGGGTTCTGTCTCGGCGGGCGGTGGCGCTGTGGGTACGCGATTTGAAGTGAGTCCGAAGGTAGGGAAACGGCGATAGAAGAGATAAGAGAAAGGAAGGAGGAGGATGAGGCCGTATTTCACAAGGTAGTGCATGGTTGTAAGCACGGCAATCGCCGGCAATCACGGTTCTCCGCTGCGGTGTGCTTTGCTTGGTGTTGCCAAACAATGGTCGACATTGAGCTCAACACGTTGACGGCGCCAGGTCATCATTCGCAACGATGAGCAGCTACCAAGGAGGGTACAATG
Source organism: Pholiota molesta (assembly GCA_014925825.1). Lineage (NCBI taxonomy): Eukaryota > Fungi > Basidiomycota > Agaricomycetes > Agaricales > Strophariaceae > Pholiota > Pholiota molesta. Next base: position 41,344 of record JACGCK010000117.1, read on the forward strand.
TCGTGAGTTTTATTGCTACGTATCTCATCTGTGCCTTACTTATCATTGCTCAGGTGCTTCATTGACAGCCACGATTGATAGCTACGCTGAGAAGCGTTGCCGTGCTGGATATGACCAATTCTGCGTCGACTTTACAGACACCTTTTGCATAGGTTGAGAGGCTCCTCCACGTCGCGCGCGGAGGGTGCCTCGGTTGAATTTCAGAGCTGAGTACTTTGTTTGACACGGTCTTTCAGGCAACGTGTTCTTTTGACTGTTCGCAAGTGGCGTAGGCCTCTTCTGCTGTACGATGGGATTCTTTCTTTGAAGGTCCCAACCAGTTTTTTTCTCCATTTGCTACCGAATAGACTTTGCATTGCGACGCGACGACCTTCAATATTTCTTGAAATGGATGACACATCACGAAGATGCTCCCTCTTTTCTTCCGGCGTGTTTCACTCCAGCGTCATCTCTATACGGACTTTGTCGTTGTGCCACCCTTAATTTCATCCCTTGAAAATGTCGTCGAGCTTGGTTAGTTCTACATTCTCTCTATTCTTCTCGTTTTTTGCCTCATCCTTGTCAGCTATTTATCTTATGTCGCTTTTTCGCACTGTCGATATGTGACGTTTCCAACTTCAATTTGCACGCTGCTTCCAGCGATGATGGAGGTCTCGTTCGCCCGAGTTTCATTGCTAGGATCTGCGACGAGTATCCATATCCTTGTTCTAATCATATCTTTCCACGTTAACAATTTTCGAATGAAGCAATGCGACATCTTTTGCTATACTCCAACTACCCACAGATACCAATTACTGAAATGGCCTAAATTGCAGTCTCCTTGAGTTCGTCGATGGGCTCTGAGGCTACAGCCTCTTTTATGACCTCCGTCTTATAACATCAACTTGCAATCAAGGTCGCAACAAGATTGATTCTCACCTCGGCTTCAGTCTCGTTCTCTCCTTGACTCGTGCATTTAGCTTGGGTCTTGTCCAACATCTCGGGCGTGCCAACATGTTCAAAGTAACCTTCTGTTGTTTTCTCCGTTTCAGTTCGAGCCTTGTCCAATGTCTGGCGCGTGCGAACGGGCTCATCTCGGCCTTTTGTTGTCTTCGTGTTTCCATGCTCAACATCGGTAATTGGCGTACGGCGGGCTCGATGCCTGAGTGAGTTGAGTGCCATCACTAGCAAAGAAAATGGTAATCAACATTTTTTTCGAATGAGCACGAAAGAGGCGAACTCACAGAATATTTGGTAGAAACTTTGGAGACATAGTGGCGCCCAGAGAAAGAGGGAGATAACCTGGCCAAATCCCCATTGATTATCCTGAAACTGCGCTCCCGTAACGGTCTTCATGACGTTTCTTGTGCGTTCCATCTCGACTACTTCGACCAACATCCCAACAGTGAACGCCAAGCTCATCGCTCCTAGAAGCCTCACGTCGCGCCCAATCAAAACGAGTACTAGGACCACGATGATGCCGATCGCAACAAACAAACCGATGATGCCCGCGATGGCCAACGCCAATTCGACCAAAGATTCTTTCCAGTGCTTCTTGCTGAAGAGGTCAAAGAAATTCTCGGCCGTGACGTGGGCCAGAACACCTGGTGGGCGCGTCGGAATATTCTGGATCCAGGGCTCGATCTGGTTGTAAGCCTTGCACGCCTGGCCCAATTCGCTGAGTATCTCCCAGCTTTTCTTGCCCTCACGCAAATTGCCGATCAGGCCCATATAGAGGCCGAATTCGAGTAGCCCGTAGGCGACGAGGACTCCGATACGCAGGGGGCTTTTTCGCTCCTTGAAGATTCCAGACGTGACAGTCGAGGATAGCAGGGAGAGGAACTGCATGGTCGTCAAAGAGCGCAGAAACGCGAGCTCATAGAATGGTGCGTGCTGACGGAATCGAATGACAGCCGCGACGGCGACTGGGATGCTGAATTGGGCGGAGATGTCGAGGAACGTGTCCTGTAGTGTTTCGAGCTTGTCCTTGGTATCTTTGCTAATCTCCCATCGATTGAGACACCAATAAAGTAAGCAGAAAAGAGGACAGAAGATGAAGGTGAGGACTGCGTGGAGTATGTACGATATGTTGGCGCCGACACCGGAGAGATCTGGATTACCAGTGCCCCAAGCGAGGGTGCATGTCTGGGGGCATGAGGCGACGAAGGTGGTGATATTTAGTTGTCCCATGTTGGCTTGGGCGAGCACCTGATCAATAGAGGAGAAAGCATCGCATGCAGGGTTTGCCATTGGAGCTGTCGTCTGGAGATGTTATTCAAAATATACTAGGTTTTATGTTTGGATGATAAATGACTAACGGGAGAGAGGACGACGACTGATAGCGCTGTGCGGCGAGTGGGGAGAGGAGGTAAGGGACAGGCAGAAAGGGGAGCCCACGGAAGATCCGATGAACTTACATCTAAATACGTCGATGGAAGGTATTGAGGCAGTGGATTGGGTTGAGCGCCCGGGATTATATCGATGAGACTTGAAGCTTGAAGTTTGAGCTTGAACAGACATTGGCTTGACACCGCCTTGACACCGCCGTTGAAATATTTTAACCGTTACCTCGCGGCCAATGCGTGAACGTCTGATTGCACGAGGATTGTCACATGGTTCGTGCTGGTATCAATCCATCTATGTCAACCCTTGAAAGTTAGGCGCCGAAGATCGAATTAAATAGAATCTAATTTATGACCGACCTTGGCCACTAGAATGGTATCCTCATGGCCAATCGGTCCTTTCCAAATGCCGAATTTGCTCGTGTTATCTCCTAGTCATCCCAAGTACGAGTAATTTTAGTTATGTCGTCAGATTTGCCTGACATGCGGAAAACATCTGGCAGGTGGAATGTTGATAGATAGTTTGATACCAATCATCGATAACGGGAATCTTCCACCAACAGTGTGCGCTTCCAACAACACGATCGAGTACGATGCATAATCTGCTCAATAAATTCGAAGTGCATGCTAGCTATCTTGTTTCTAACTCCTGGCTACGTGTTCTAAAACTTGTTGAAATTGAATGTTGCCCATTGTTCTCCACCATTAATTATAGTATATCTAGTCCAGTGCGCAACGAACCATACATATGAAGGTGGTGACATGCAAGAAGGTATTGTGAGATTAAAAACATACCGAGAAAGAAAAATATTGAACAATTTGCGAACAACCGCACCCAACCGGCACCCAGCATAATAACGAGTCCCGGCCCGTTTGCCGTAATCTAGACGAGGACATGTTCGCCATCGATCATATCGCACCTTCGTTCTGCTAGAATCAAGCTAGAATCTTACACTTGTCCGCGGATCCGGACTGTCCAAGAACAAATCGCTGGAACGAAATGTAAGCATGATTTTTAATATCCTTTAGTGAAAGGGTGCTTACGCATAGAAAGCCTTTCTCGATCGCCTCTTTCTCCATCTCCAACTGCTTCCAAAATGCGTCGCAGATCACCAAACCGCAGGGCTGGAGCGCATTACCGATCGCAACGCTGAGTGCTCCCGTTACCATAACATGGTTCTTCAGCTCGTCGTAGAGCCGCTCCCCACCCAGCATCACCAGCAGCTTCAGGCTGCCCGGAATCTTCGCAAAACCAGGGATCGACGTCAGATCGCGGCCGTTCGCGTCGACGGCCGACGCCGAGTACAGGGAATGCAGGTGGATTTCGCGGAATGGGCCCCATCGCAGCGTCCCGTGGATGGCGGCAGCTTCATTGGGAAATAGCGCCAGAAGGTCGTACTTGAGGCTTGTTGTAAAGTCCTTGATGGGCGAAGTGGGCTCTTCCCGGGGCGCGACGACCTGCCACACTTGGCGGCTGACGATTCCGTCCCAGTGCTGCATGCTGCACTCCTGCATGCTGCACCGCCCGTAGTGTTCGGAGCCGGCTGCGAGGCGCGAGTATGCCTGCTTGACTGATGAGGATGCCTTGGTCCTCGATCGCGACGGCCGTGTCCTGGGTTGAGCGGCTCCGTGGGTTGTTGAGGGAAACGCGGCATTCGACGGTACTACCGGAGCCATCATCAGCGATGGAGATGACTGCCACGCGGGGCCTATGGCCCCTGCATAAGGGTGTTGGACTGGTGTCTGCATCTCCGAACCTGTCCAATATCCCGGCGCCGGAGCATTAGCGCTCATCCATGGCTCAACTGCCTCCCTCTTCACGCTAAATATTGGAGACAGTCAGCATCTGCAAGCTCAAGAGTGGAATCGGAGCAACGTACATCAGAGCAGGGGCTGCTAGGCTCGATGAGGGCCCAGCGCTGCCGGAGACGGTGGTGGCCATCTGGCCAACGCTGCCGGCGAGCTCAGATTCAAGTAGTATGTTTGTTTTCCACTCTTCTGCGGAACTTCTGCGGTCTACCGAGATCGCAAAGCGATGGATTCGGCCAATCAGTGTGATCTGACCAGCAGTAAACAACGAGCACTTACATAGGGGAACATCGCTCGTGGGAGGTTGAAACTGTCCGCCTTGCGATACGGTCGAACGCAGTCGTCTAGTATATGGTGCGGACTGACTCCTTGACGAAGGAACATCAGCGGATCGTGTTGGTCCTACTGCACTTCCAGTGCCACTCGATGGTCCTGCATGACTCTGAGGATAGGGATCGACGGCGGCAGGTGCAGGTGAGTCGGACGGGTTGTGACCGTCGTTGATGACGTTCTGTGCGTCCGTCAAGTCGTCAAAGAACAAGGGGTAAGGATTGCCTGCAGACATGGCGAAGATTAGCTAGGTTGCGAAGATGGATCGGAGGTGGTGGGATGAGTTTTTTTGGGAGTTGAACGCGCTCCTTTTAAGCTGTAAGGATCGTTACCCCTTCGCCGCATCGAGTTTGAGCGCGCTCACATTGTTTCTTCATCGATTGCTTGCGCATGCACCCTGAACTCTGGCCGCAATGTTAACATCCCTGACTATGAAGTGCGCACCACAAGACTCTACTTTAGAGGCCTGATGATACAGAAACAGCAATAACCCTACGCCCGAGGTAATTCTGAAAACAGCACGTTGAGTACTGTGCGCTTGCAAACCGACGGGTAAAATAACACTGTTTTCTTATTTCTCAATCGGGCAAAGAGCGTGTTCTGGCTCGGCAAAGTCGGGCGACAGACCATAGCTCGGTATTGCTGAATGAGGAGCTCTGATCAAGGTCTGATCCTATGACTGCCCCGGCTGGAGGGCATGAGGACTTGATGAGGACCGTGCATCACAACCTCGCGTTTGAAATACGCCGAATATAGACAAGGAACTTATTCAAGCGCAAAATACAGAACGTTCAGGATATAAAACAAATGAAGCTTAGACGAACCAGGACGCGGGCCTAGAAAGCGGCAGGGGTCCACCCAGTTGGCTTCACACTGCGTAGCGTTTGATCCCGAGCCACGAGGGCAACAGAGAGATACAAATTTACGCGCATAATTTTCGGAATTACCAATTTAGTACAGGTCAGTAGGCGTGCAAGCTGGAAGGGGCGAGAGACAGATATCACAATGGCTGAATCTAGAACCATATATATACATATGCGTGCACTCGAAGCAAAATAGAATAAAACAAATACAAGTCGTGGTAAAGTAAAGGTACGACAGTGTACAAGGGATTGAAACCGTAAAGGATGTAGAAAAAGAGAATAAATGTGATCATTGTGAAGAACGAGAGAAAAAGGGTAACAACACGCAATTAACAACAAATCCAACGCTGGAGACGCAGAGCATCGGGCCAGGGTCTCAACAAAGCGTTTCATACCTCTTCCCTCGCCTCGCGTGTGCTAGCCAACGACGGCCGCGCTGCGCGGTCCCCAGCTCTCGTGCCCACTCCTACAATCACACCGTCCTGCTCCCCAGCACCCGCCGCCGTGCCCTGGACGCCAAGTTCGGGGGGCGCCGGCGCCAGCCCTTGCCGCCGGCCTGCGGTGTCTCGCAACGCCACGGAGCGCAGGAGGAGCCGGTCGCACGCCGTTTCGCCGTGGACGCCGTCGATGCTGGTTGCAGGATTAGTCGAGCTTGGACCTATGTTCGGGTGCGCAGGTGTTCGACGAGGGTGCGTTGGCAGCGCTATTTGCATTTGCCGTCGACGACACGGCGGTGAAGTTTGGGCTCTCCTGTCCGCGATATGGTACTCTGTATCGAAATCGACATTAATCACGACAACGACGGCTAAGCATGGCAAGATACGGCAAGATACCACATAGTTTGAACACGCCTTTCCCCAGCTCAACTTAGCGTGGTTTTGAGAGTCGACTGCGAGAGCCTGAGGCGGCGTCCGCGATAACGGGGACAGCGCGATATGCGCCTGGCTGTCCGGCCACGCACCATTGTACCTGGAAGCTAGCGCGAGCAACATAATAGGCATAGCGCCTCCTCGCCAGCATCAACGCGCACCGCATCCCACCCAGTATTGGACAGCAACACAGCGCACTGACACAAGGCCCACGGCCACATGCACGTGTCGCTGCGTGGAGCTCGAGGCGGGACGCGGTGGACGAGCGCGACGAAGGAAAGGGGCCGAAAGCGACGATCGGGTGGTGAGGATGTTGGTGGTAGAGGCAAAAAAACAATCTCGATCGCGCAGATCGTGCACCGCCGAGTGCGTATGTGGACGACATACGTGCTCGGATGCGCACTGCCCGAGTAGATGCTGAGCCCGCGCCACCAAAGCCGGCCCCTAGGTCGTGCGTAGAGCGGCACAGCGGAGGAGGGAGACGGGAGACAAGGTGTAAATAGGCGCATCCGAATGCCTTTACGAGCACAGTGCTGGATCGTACTTGGAATCTACACCGTCGAGGCTTCAACACTACGTAAGGCGACATCGGGTTGCCACACCTGGTGATCGCAGATCAGAGATGCGCAATGGAGGCCCGACGGCGTTATGATGAGCGTTGGACGTCGACTGTGAATGAGAGTGCACGGTGCAAGCGACTGAGCTGAAAGGAGCAACTTCCGACGTATGGAAAAGCCAGGTACGGAACATTTCGGGGTGCGTCACTCCGCGTGTGCATTTCATGGGGGAGAGAGTGGGCGGAACGGCAGCATTGATATCAACACATCCGGGGAGAGGCCGGCGGTCAGTATCGAGGATGTGGGAGGCGGTGTGGGAGACTTGGGGGAGACCGCCAGCTTGCAAAAGAGCGCTTCGGAGTTTTAAATGTTATAATGCCGACAAGCCACTTGAGCTCGTCCAAATCTTGTTACGAGTTGGTTACGAGCCACCATCAGCCTCGGATTGGCCCAAGATTGGCCTCGGATTCCATTCTCTTCGTATATCCTCCTCCCAACACATCGCATATAAATCATTCGAGTCTCGGATGTTCAATTGGGATTTTTTCCCTGGCGCGACAGGTGGACGCGTAATCTATGTTGACTGTGTGTTGATCCATTCTACGCCGGTTCCAATGTCAATAAGGACGATGAAGAAGACATGGAGGCCGTCGCTGGTAACTAAACTCAATCTCTTCCAACGGCAAGCTTACATATCCGTAGCAGAGTCTCCTTAGGCCACGACGACGACGATGACGATGACGCTAATGATGCCAAGTCTTTGGCGCGCATCGACGGTGAGCGAACCTCCACGTGTTGACGGCGCTGTATCGCTGGCTGAATCTGATGGTGATAGGTTCAAAACACTGGCCCACAGCTCGTCCCATTGGCAGGTGCGAATGCCACCTGGACGCTGGACGGCTCGGTCATCCTCTCCCGGAACGTGCTCGGCTCGAAGTGCAGGCGCAGGACCGGCCTACAGCCCGGCGACGGTGGACGTTTGTTCTCCCAAGAGAATCGCATGCCCAATGGCGCCCCAAGCTTACCCGCCCAACGGCCTGGCTACTGGCGGAACGTCTGGGTTGTGGATATACGACGGGGAGACCGGGGTCATGATCAAGGGAGCCTGCGCGCCGCCGTCGAATGCTGTATGGTGCGTAAGATGCTGTTTTACAACCCACAGATGTGATCATCAGACCGTTTCTTTCAAGTAGATGCAACGGGTTTGGTGTTGCAACTACGATTTATCGGGTGTACGCCTCCCTTCGTCCTGGTGTCCTGGCTCGCGATTTGTTCTCCCTAAACGTCCCATGTGATGAACTCCAGCGGAATGAAAAACTATTCATTGTATTCATGGGTGGGATTGCGTTGAACCTGCATCTGTGAAAGCGTCGAGATCCATTTGGATTCGACGTTTCCGCTTGAGGTTGCTGGTGACTTTACCGGCGCGGACGGCATTCCAGATTCTCTTTATCTGTGAGCCGCGGATCCCACCCTTCTGTAGAATGCTTGTTTCTGCGACTTCTCGCCGTGATTGCTGCTCACGTTGATCGAGTCAACGAGCTGCCTATTCTATGATGCTGATCATCCGACAACTTACTTTTGATCGACAGTTGGCGGGCGCGCAGTATTCAATTCAAGGGGTTCGACGTTCGATATTCGACGTTCATTGGTTCAGAGCCTGCACATCTCTCGCGGTATATTCTATATCCTTATGCTCGTTTACGACACTTACATCTCATTCCGAGTCTGTGTACGATTAAATTTTTAGTATCATAACTCCATAATTGTTGCTTGTTATAAATGACGCTGAGTCCTTGAATCTATCATATTCTACGGGCTGGTCAATGAGCAACAGCGGCGCGTTCAGGACATGGAAATACTTTTAGTTACGTCGTTCCGTGAGACTTGCCTGACATACGGAAAAACATTTGGCAGGTGCAATGTTGATAGATAGTCTGATACCAATCATCGATAACGGGAGTCTTGGATGCCACCAACAGTGTGCGCTTCCAACACACGATCGAGTACGACGCATAATCCTCACAGAACATTCATAGTCCATGCTAGCTATCTTGTTTCTAAATCCTGTCTATTCTAAAACTTGTCGAAATTGTTTCATTGTTCTCGAAAATAAATTATAACATATCTAGTCCAGTGCGAAACAAACCATACATATGAAGGTGGCGACATATAAGAACGTATTGTGAAATTAAAAACATACATGGAAAGAAAAAACATTGAACAATCTGCGAACGACCAGCACGCACTGCAGCATAATAACGTGGCCCGGCCCGTTTGCCGTAATCTAGACGACGACATGTTCACCATCGATCATATCGAATCTTCGTTCTGTTAGTATCTTACGCTTGTCCGCGGATCCGGACTGTCCAAGAACAAATCGCTGAAACGAAATGTAAGCATAGTTTTTGATATCCTTCAGTGAATGGATGCTTACGCATAGAAACCCTCTCTCCAGGTCTCGATCGCCTCTTTCTCCATCTCCAACTGCTTCCAAAATTCGTCGCAGATCACCAAACCGCAGGGCTGGAGCGCATTACCGATCGCAACGCTGAGTGCTCCCGTTACCATAACATGGTTCCTCAGCTCGTCATAGAGTCGCTCCCCACCTAGCATCACCAGCAGCTTCAGGCTGCCCGGAATCTTAGCAAAACCGGGGATCGACGTCAGATCGCGGCCGCTCGCGTCGATGGCCGACGCCGAGTATAGGGAATGCAGGTGGATTTCGCGGAATGGCCCCCATCGCAGCGTCCCGTGGATGGCGGCAGCTTCATTGGGAAATAGCGCCAGAAGGTCGTAGTTGAGGCTTGTTACGAAGTCCTTGATGGGCGAAGTGGGCTCTTCCTGGGGCGCGACCACCTGCCACACTTGGCGGCTGACGATTCCATCCCAGTGCTGCATGCTGCACTCCTGCATGCTGCACCGCCCGTAGTGTTCGGAGCCGGCTGCGAGGCGCGAGTATGCCTCTTTGGCTGATGAGGATGCCTTGGTCCTCGATCTCGACGGCTGTGTCCTGGGTCGAGCGGCTCCGTGGATTGTTGAGGAAAACGCGGCAGCGTTCGATGGTACTACCGGAGCCATCATCCGAGATGAAGATGACTGCCATGCGGCTGCTTGGGCCCCTGGATAAGGCTGCTGGAATGGTGGTAGCTGTGTTTCCGAACCTGTCCAATTTCTCGGAGCTGGAGCATCAGCGCTCATCCATGGCTCAACGGCCTCTCTTTTCACGCTAAAACATCGGAGACTATCAGCATTTGCAAGCTCCAGAGTGGAATTGGAGCAACGTACATCAGAGCATGAGGTGCTAGGTTCGACGAGGACCCAGCACTGCCGGCGACGGTGGCGCCCATCTGCCCACCGCTGCCGGCGAGCTCAGATTGAAATGAAGTGATCGAATTCCGCTCTTCTGCGAAACTGGTGTGGTCTGTCGAGATCGCAAAGCGATAGATTCGGTCAATCAGTATAATCATACCTGCAGAAATTAACGAACACTTACATAGGGCAACGTTGCTCGCGGGAGGCTGAGGCTGCACCTGTCGGCCTCGCGATTCAGTTGAATCTGGTCGTCGTCGAGTATATGGCGCGAATGGATTCCCTATCGAAGGAACACAGGCGGATCGTATTGGTCCTACCGCAGTTCCGGTGCCACTCGATGGTCCTACATGAATCTGAGGATGCGGATCGACGACGGCAGGTGCGAAAGCGTCGGTCGGGTTGTGACTGTCATTGATGACGTTCTGTGCGTCCGACAAGTCGTCAAAGAACAAGGGGTAAGGATTGCCTGCAGACATGGCGAAGATTAAGTAGGTTGAGAAGATGGATCGAAGGTGGTGGGGTGAATTTTTTTGGGAGTCGAACGCGTTCCTTTTAAGCTGTGAAGATCTTGACCCCTTCACCGCATCGAGTTTGAGCGCGCTCGAATTGTACCCATTTTTCTTTATCGTTTGCTTGCGCATGCACCCTGAACTCTGGCTGCAATGTTAACATCCCTGACTATGAAGTGCGCATCACAAAATGCTACTTTAGAGGCCTGATGTTAAAGAAACAGCAATAACACTACGCCCTAGGTAATTATGAAAACTGCACGTTGAGTGCTGTGCGCTTGCAAACCGACGGGTGATATAGCACTGTTTTCTTTTTCCTCAATCAGGCAAAGAGCGTGTTCTGGCTCGGTAAAATCGGACGACAGACCTCAGCTCGTTATTGCTGAATGAGGAGCTCTGATCAAGGTCTGATCCTATGACTGCCCCGGCTGGTGGGCATGAGGACTTGATGAGGACCGTGCGTCGCACCTCGCGTTTGGGATACGCCGAATATAGACAAGGACCCTTATTCAAGCGCAACATAGAGAACGTTCAGGATGTAAAACAAATGAAGTTTAGACGAAGCAGAATCAGGGCCTAGAGAGCGGCAGGGGACTAGCGTAGCGTTTAATCCCGAGCCACAAGGATAACAGTGAGATACAAATTTACGCGCATAACTTTCGAAATTGCCAGTTTAGTACAGGTCATACATACGCGTGCATTCGAAGCAAAATAAAATAAAACAAATCCAAGTCGTGGCAAAGGTACAACAGCGTACAAAGGGATTGAAGCCGCAAATGATGTAGAAAATGAGAATAAATGTAATTGTGATGAAGAATGAGAGTAATAACACGCAATCAACAATGAATCCAACGCTGGGGACGCAGAGCATCGGGCTAGGGTCTCAACAAAGCGTTTCATACCTCTTCCCTCGCCTTGCGTGTGCTAGCCAACGACGGCCGCGCCGCGCGGTCCCCAGCTCTCGTGCCCACTCCTACCATCACATCGTCCTGCTCCCCAGAACCCGCCGCCGCGCCCTGGACGCCAAGTTCGGGGGCCGCCGTCGCCAGCCCCTGCCGCCGGCCTATCGTACTCTTTATCGATATTGACATTAATCACGACAACGATGGCGAAGCATTGCAAGATACTGCATAGTTTGAACACGCCTTTGTCCAGCTCAGCTTCGCGTGGCCTCGAGAGTCGACTGTGAGAGCCTGAGAGGCGGCGTCCGCGATAACGGGAACAGCGCGATATTCGCCCACCTGTCCAGCCAGGCACCGCCGCTAGCGCAAGAAGAATCAGTAGGAATAGTGCCTCCTCGCCAGCTTTAACGCGCACCGCGTCCCACCTTTCACTGTCAGGATCCGCGACAACGCAGCGCACTAGCACAAGGCCCACGGAGCCACATACACGTGCCGTTGCGTAGAGCTTGAGGGCGGGACGCGGTAGCGAGCGTGCTACACGAAGGGAGGGGCCGAAAGCGACGATCGAGTGGTGAGGATGTTGGTGGTAGAAGCTAAGAAAACAAAAATCTCGATCGCGCAGATCGTGCACCGCCGAGTGCGTATGCGGACGACGTACGAGCTCGGATGCACGCTGCCCGAGTAGATTCTGCGCCCGCACCACCAACAGCCCGCCCCTAGGACGTGCGCAGACCGGCTCAGCGGAGGAAAGAGGGAGACAAAGTGTAGGCGTATCAAAATGCCGTTACGAGCTCAGCGCGCCGTCGTACTGATCCATACACCGTCGACTCCTCCGGGCCCATAGAAACGTCGGGGTACGTTGCACGCCACACCGGGTGATCGCAGATTAGAGGTGCGCGATAGAGGCCCGGCGTAAAGACGAGCGTTGGATATCGACGGTGAATGAAAGTGCGCGGTGCTAGCGATTGAGCTGAAAGGAGCAGAAGGGCGACTTCCGACATATGGATAAGCCAGGGCGTGAGAGTGTGGGTGGAATGGCAGCATTGATGTCGAGGCCCGCGGTCAGTACCAGTCAGGATGTGTGAATGAGGCGGCGGGGGAGACCAGCGACTTGAAGTAGAGGAGGGGTTCGGAGTTTTAAATATTGTAAGACCGACAAGCCACGCTCCAAACATGCCTCAAGATCGCGTTACGAGCCACCGTCAGCCTGGATTCCGTTCTCTTCCTATTTCCTCCTGCCAAGTTCCAACACATCGCAATGAATCATTCGAGTTTCGGAGGTCCGATTGGAGTTCGCTCCTGGCGCGACCGGTGGGCGTGTGATTCTATGTTGACCTTGTGCTGGCTCATTCTACGCCGGCTGCAGTGACAATAAGGACGACGAAGAAGAAATAGATGCCATCGCTGGTGACTATCCTCAATCTCTTTCAACGGCAAGTTTACATATCCGTAGCAGAGTAGCCCTAGGCCACGACGTCGATGACGCTAGTGACGATGCCAAGTCTTTGGCGCGCATCGACGGTGAGCGACCCTCCACGTGTTGACGGCGCTGTATCGCTGGCTGAATCTGATAGGCGCAAACACTGGCTCCCCTGCTCGTTCCATTAGCGGATGCAAATGCCGCCTAGACGCCTGATGTTTGGGCCATCCTCGCCTGGAATGTGCTCTGCTGGAAGCGCAGGCGCGAAACCGGCCTACAGCCCGGCGACGGTGGACGTTTATTCTCCCAAGAGAGTCGCATGCCCAAATTTACCCGAACAACGACCTGGCTACTAGTGGAATCTGTGTGCTTGGGAGGTACGACGAGGAGACGGGGGTCGCGCTGAAGGGAGCCTGAGCACCGCCGTCGAATCCACCTGGGTGCGTAAGATATTATCTTATACCTAACCAGTCGATCAAGCTCATCTTTGAAGATGTAACAGGATCGCACTTACAACTCCAATTTTTGCCTTCGTCCTGGTGCCCTGGCTTGCGGTATGTGCTCCCTAAACATCTCATGTGGTGAACTCCAGCGGAATGAAGCGCTATCCAAGGGTGGGATCTGCGTTGAACCTGCATCTGGGAAAGCGTCGAGATCCTGTTGGACTTGACGTTTCCGCCGAGGCGGCTGGTGACCTTTCCGGCGCCGAAGGCACTCCAGATTATGTGCTTCCTATCAAAGCTCAAAGCCGATGCCACCCTTCTGTAGAATGCTTGTTTCTGCGAGTTCTCGCCGTGATTGCTGTTCACATCGATCGGGTCAATGACTTGCCTATACTATGGCGCTAATCGTCCGACAACTTATTTTTGGGCAATAGTTGGCGGGCGCGTCGTATCAAATCCAACGGAGTTCGACGTTCGACGTTCGTTGGTTCGGAGCCTGTCTCGTCATACGTAATATTATCCTGCTTTCTACTGCCAATTATCTAGCCTTTCCAACCTTATGCTCAATCACGACCTTCCGCGCCTCATCTAGGCTGGTCGGATCTGAGTATCTTAACTTTTCAGTCGTTGCATGCTGTAAATAACGCTGAATCTTTGTACTATCATATTATACGGGCTGCTCAATGAGAACTAGCTGTGTGTTCAGAACCTGGGCAACGATGGAGAAAATATCGGAAGATCATATGTGTTGTCAATGGGTTTTGACATGAGAAAACAGGGAGAAAACACGAAATGATATTGTTATGGTTTCATAGATTTTGGCAGGAAAGATGGAAGATAGATACAAAATAAACAGAATACTTAGAGTCATGTAAGAGCATCATGGTAACGAGCGGTGTAGAGATTGGGCGGAGTGAGCACGAGCGTGGCGGCCCGGTCGGGCTTCGACATAACTGCGGGGCGTCCTCTCATCGATAACATCTCTGTTCACCGTGTACTCCGCCTCGCCTCCTCGACGACCGCCCATTCATCTCAGCCCCGCCGTCCCTTGATTCGTATAGCGCTTGCTAACCCTAAGCACAGCGAGCTTGATGAACACGTAGCCGGATCCAAACTTGCCAATCGACGCACCTCACACGTACGGAGTCCCATAGTACTGGCTGATCAGCGCAGCGACGGCTGCGGCGCTCGTGTTTTGCGCCAGCCACCCCAGCAAGGTAGCGTTGGGTTCGTCTCCGTCATCCTCCATTGGCCCATCGGATGACGACGAGGCGGAGGGATGCGTGGGATGCTGCGAGGGAGATGATGACGATGCTGATGAAGCTCCAGGCCAGATCGACGACGATGGTGCCATGGGACTCTGAATCAATAACGGCAAAGGAGATGAACCGGCGGACATTGTTGGTGTGTAGCTCGTATTCGTGTCTGTCGTAATATTGGACATTGGCTGAACACCCCCATCTAGCTCGGGTGACGACGTCGACGGCGAGTGGCCGGCAAGACAACCTGTGGACGCTGAAGTGTGGGCGAACGACAAGGATGCTGATGGTGAGGGCGCAGAGGATGAGGCCGAAGGCGAGGATGCGGATAACGAGGCCGGCGACGATAACGACGGTGACAGCGCATTTTCGAGTGTTGAGAAAGGGGAGATGCACGAGAATGACAATGACAACGGCGAGGTAACGTACCCAGACACTGTCATTGAAAAACCTCCATTCATTTGCCCCGCGGCAGTGACTAGCATCTGTGCATTATTGGCATATGCCTCCGTCGATTCTTGCTGTGAGTCATTCGCAGCCATATCAGTGGCGCCATTTTGCTGACGCAGTACTGAAGGGGGTGCCACTGGCAGCTCTCCGATGTTGGGGTGTGTGAACGTATCGAACGCGCTCGGAGCGTCAAACCACTGCGCAGGCGAATGATTCGCTCCTGTCGATATCGATGCCGGCGTAGCCGCCACGTTCGATGAGGTTCCATAGGTGTAGGGCCAGAGCATATGAGCGCCTTCATCGCGGGACGGCGTTGGCGGATACGCGGTCGATGTTCGCGATGAGCTCGATGAGCTCGATGAGCTGGCGTTGTTCGGTGTAGCTCCATACGCGATATCAAAATCGTGAAGTCTAGTCCAATGGTCAGTCTATTTTTCTACGTGCGACACTGCGACTGCATTTGACTTACATTGCCGACCCCCGCTCGTATCTCCATTTTCCTGGAGCCTCTCGGGACTCGATGGTTCTTGGTAGGTTCTTTCGCCGTACGGGTGGAACAGACTGTCGTAAACACTCAGGCTGACTCTGAAATATTTAAATGGGCTCAACTCACTATATCTCATTGTTTCCAGGATGGCCATCCGGCTGCAGGTTCCTAGCACAATGATTAGACTACCGTTGAAGGGTGGGATCATATCAAACTTACATCTGGGAGGGGGTTGAGACCCCATGGGACTCAACTCTTCCGTCGAGTGCGCTGGTGATCTGGCTAGCACATACGGCGCTCCCAGATCTCATTCGTTTAATATTGTTCCTCCCTTGGGGGGAATCATTCTTGCTAGTGTTTTGCATAGTTCCTGTTTACCGAGCGAGTCAAACATGGCTATTTGGGGAAGTAGGTTGTTTACCCACCGTCGCCAATTGTAGTTGACAGGGGCTGCCGCTGCGCGAGCGCCATGCGCCCACCTCCGTCCCCCGGTGCCAGAGGTTGCTGGGTGTGACGCGACATCGAGGCGCCAGCTGCAGCTTCAGCTCGTTCCTCTGTGCGTGTATCTGCCGTCACATCGCCTCCGTCCTGCCGCGCATTCGTCCCTCCTGCATCTATTTGCATCTTGAGCCGGAGTTGGCGCTGTTGGCTTCTCGAGCTCTCTGCTTCACTAAGAGAGTGTTTGCGTTTGCCGCGATTCATGGGGAGAATGGGGAGCTTGTCGGAGTTTTTTTTTTTTTCGCTTGTCTCGCTTCTTTATAAGTACTGTACCTATTCGGTTGGATCCCCGTGGACCCTGTCCCTCCACAATGCGTTGCTTGGAATGCGATCCGCTCTAACTCGCGAATCAGTTGTCCTGTATGCCCTGGGAGATTGACCCCAACTACATACCAGGTTGTTTCCAACAACAACAACAATGACAGTATCTTCATGAAAAAGTTGCAACTTGCATCCCGAAGCGTTGCTTTTTTCGACAAAGGTTCGATTGGTCATGGTATCAGAGGGAAGGCATTTCTAGGGCCTCTGTTGTACTTTCTAGACGCTGAGAAGACATTCTATGGTTGAGAGGGTTGCAATTAATGCCCAATGGGCCAAGTGCAAGCGTTTAGGGATGACAATGACATCAAGAAATAATCTAAATTCAAGCGCTGCCGCCGCTGCGTGAAGTAAATCTGGGCCTGAAATACAAAAAATGTACGGTTGACGCATTACTAAAAATAAGTAGCTTGCCTCTTTACTACGGTGGCGACATGTAGTAAGTAGGGCGAGCGATGGATGGGGGCGCTCCCAAGGAGCGAGTGCGAGAGATCGCATCCGATGGGTCCCTTGCTTTCGCCTGCACCAGCCCCGCTGATGCGCTAACGCACATCCACGAAGATAAAAAGAACCGCCGAAACGGGGGCTCCAGCGCTCGCGACCTGCCCATGCGTATAAAGCGCCGTACATGCTCCACTCCTCACAGCAAGGCTCTCGTACGGTACCCGGGAGGCGTAAGCTGCCTGATATGAGCATCACAAAATCACGAAGACGGAGCGATACATACGTGCCCGTGCAGCCAGGCGCTATCTCACTTGAACGCAGTAATGCAAGCACCGCCGCTAACCGCGGTACCTGCACGCGAGCACAAACGCACACCGCACTCCCGATCTGCGATCGCGGCAACGACATATCGCACTAGCGCTAAACATTGCGAGCTACGTGTACGTGCCGTTGCACGAGGACCCGCGGGGCAGAGGCGCGGTGGATGTGTATGCTGCTTGCTCGATGCCTGAGATCAACGCAGCCTTGTTTGATATGGTGGATGAGGGGAATCTTTCGAGTGTAATATCTGTACTTGAATGCGAGCCATGCTTTATACTGTTGCACAATCTGTTATCTACGTTCAATCATCGTCCAACGACCTCGAACTACTTGTTTCGTGGCGATTTATGAATATACCGACATGCACTTGACCTAGCAATTACAAGCAGCAGTCAATCACTCGTGGTTCAAAAATGATGTAGCGATGAGATTTGATTTTCCTAAACTATCGAACAATGGAACTCAAGATGCTCTAGTAGCAAGATATCAAAAACGGTTTATCGCTTAAGCCGCCAGGGTACACCCGCTACACATGTATCGGCACCATATATCCCATCGAACATCCCTAAACAGAGTATACCCGTCTGTGCCACTCAACTCGGTCGTCTATTGTTCGAACAAAAACGGTAAGCAGAAGGAGTGGCACAGCTAGATCTGGTGATTTATTCAAACCGAAGATCGGGCAGACAATGGGCGAGGGAGAAGAAGGGATCATACAGAACGATAACGGCGATGTAGGCATCGCGCGATCCCGAGATAACGCTGCAGAAAGGACAAAAGGCACAAAAATATAGCACGCTCACGAATCTCGGACGAACTCAATGAGAGTTCCGTGGATCACAAGCGAGCAATGGATGGGGGCGTTCTCAAGGAGCGATTGCGAGGGATAGCATCCCGATGTGAAACGACTATGTACGAAGACGAAGCCGTTTCCATACTGGTTATAATAGCGCGGGACGTGCAGTAACCCAGGGGAACACGGTGGCCTCGCAGGATGGACAAACTATTTAGGTCGACGAACAAGAAGAGGTTGCGCCCAAGCGGGCCAGCTTGCCCACCCCGAGCAGGAAACCTCGCATGCGAAGCTCCAGCGTGTCGATGGGCGTCAGCGGTCGCATGGAACGCGGTGAGAAATTAGCTGACCCCCTCCCTGTGGTTCCTACCACGACCACGACTACGACCACGGCCGCAACTATGAACATGGAGCTATACGTACGTACCCGTGCAGACAGGCGCTATCTCACTTGAATGCACTAACGCACGCATCGCTGCTAGCTGTGGTACCTGATACCTACACGCGAGCATGAACGAACACCGCACTTTGATGACGCCATGAAGCAATGGCACGTCGCACTAGTGCTAAACACGCGAGCTACGTACCCGCGCCGTTGCACAAGGGCCGGGGCAGAAGCGCGGTGGACGAGTATGCTGCATGAAGAAGAGGCACGGTGGGCAGAAACGGCAAGGGATTCAAGGGAAAGGATGATCGGGCGGCGACGATGAGCTTGGAAGGGTAGGAGGCTGGAGATGGGGACCTCGGAAGCTAATATGAGTTTTGGTGATTATCGCTTCCAGTGCCCAGTTCCGGGGGTGACCAGTGAAGCTTGGACATTGGATGGCGGCGGGCCGATATCGCCCATCGATTGTGTCCATGTTGGCGGCCAAGGTCGCTGAGCTTGAGGAAGGTCAATCGGCTTCGAGAGGGTGGAAGGACGGTCGCTCAGCAAACCAACAGCGGGCATGAGAACAGGCGACGAGCCCAGGCGTGAGCTCGAGCCGCCTGTGGAGGTATCTCTCACCTTGTTCAACTCCCTCCTGGCCTAGCATGGGGAATCACAGGCTGGCAGCGACATGGAGCTGGCGGTGTACGCAGCCATGTGTCCCACCATGTGGCGAGTGTGTTTCGTAGGGGTGACAGGCAGGCAATCGCCATCGGACGTGGGGACGGGCAGCGAGAGCGGCGTTGTACTCGAGTACATACAGCACGTACACGAGCGCAGGGTGCAGTTAGCAGGGCTATGTAGGTCCACTCACTTGGGACCTGCGCGAGGGCGGCGTGTGGCAGAAATCTGGTTGTGTGGGGTTAGATGGCGGGGAGCGAGGGAGAGCGGCGTTGACAATTTACGATCGGAGTTTCAATTGCGTGCGACGGGATTCGTTCCAGCAGGCCCCGGGAAGGGGCGGCCATGGCTTGTCCGTTTTGGCCTCCGAGCGTTCCCACCCTGGAATTTGCCCAATTCTTCTGAAAATCGGCAGAACGACGCGGCGCGCGAATGGGAGAAAGCCCGTAGAGTTTCAGCCCCTCCGCGTCCCTCCTTCCCGAGATAATGGGCTTTTACTATTTTTTTTTGCCTCGAATCACCTCTCAAATCCGTATCGCGTATTTTCGCGTTTTCCCACGCCAGTTTTGCACCTAGAGAGCCCAAAAGTTGCCAATCGATTGCTTTTGACTGTCGGCGTGAGCCCCAGTAAGCCGGAGAAGATTGGAACAAAATTGCGTCCACAAAAGGTGAATTACCTCGAAAATTATGCGGATTTTGATGGCGGACAAGCCTTGGCCGCCCCTTCCCGGGGCCTGTTCCAGCTCGTCCAAGCCTCGTCTTCTCATCCTCCCAATGTCAATCTTTCAAAGGCCAACGTTAGCCAGCTCTTTCTATTCCAAATGTTGGATGCGTCCTCGGAAACGTTGAATTCCCAAGATCTAATGTTTCGACGTCCAATTCAGCCAACGAACCTGCCTTTCTACACATACCGAGACCGTTTCGCATCTTCACTTACTGCTGGCCATCTCAGGTGTAACCCACTCGCGCAGTGAGTTCAATGAGCCAACCATAGACCGTTTAAATGAGTTAACCTACCTCAATCAGGACTTGCTTACGGAGTACACGCCTCCATGGCTCCACGGCCTCCCAGCGATGCCTCGTCACGAATTCATCGACACCCTCTCCATCGCAACCATAGCTTTCCACCGTTGTCTCTCTGAACTCGAAAGCATGGCGTATCGGGTCTGCGAGGGACTCGGAGCCTACGTTGCGCACCAGCTGTGACGTGATGGAAGGGGCGGGATCTCTTAGAAAGCCCCGCGGTTCTGAGATCGTTGGCGATGAGGGCCGACTTGGGGCCGACTAGCAAGTTGGCGTGGATCGACTGTGAGTAAGCTCCTGTGTTATCAACGGTGTTGACTTTATCTTAACGGTGCAGTTCCTCATAGGTATCGGCGCGGAATAGCATGTCCACTAGCTGCGAGCCTTCGCCCACGTCACCAGCGTGAACACCGACTCACCTCACAATGACGAAACCCTCCTCACCCGGAGCAGCCCCTGCGAGCGCCGTCTGGCGCCTCCCTCTCATCACTGAACAGAATTACTTCTTTCAGGATTTTGACGCTCGTCATGTTGCGTTCGAGGTGCGATTGGTATGACTTACAATGAACCTTCCCCAGGCATCTTGCCGACCTAGTAGAAGCTTTTGACGCTCGACGTGCTGCCTTTCCATCTGTGCCTTCGAAACGAGGATAGCGGATGGCCTGGCCGAAATCAAGATCACGGGGGTTCGACAGCTTCCACGCCCTTAGTACTGGCTCTGACAACGGAAGCTCAGCCTTTCTTCTGCCGGAGTCTTGGATCGACCTCCCGTACAGCGACAGCTCGCTAGCAGGCCAATCAGCCGTCTATCTCAGAGCGGGACTACATAGATGCTTACCTTCCGCGCGCCTGTCGACGCCCACCGGGCGTTGACGTTTTCGTAAAGGCTGCCGGTGATATCACCAGCCCTGGCGGGGTGCTCTGATATGCAAGTGTCATGCGTTCCATTCAAGGAAGAATGCCCAAGGCTATAGCTGGTTATCGCTCCGATTCCTACCTGTTGAGCTACTGCCTGGCTACTGTGCGACACCGATCATCCGGACACGTGCGGATCAGCGACGCTGTTCTGTGTGCCACTAAGTACGCGTGAGCGAAGATGTTCGGCTTGCAAGGTCAAGGGACCATGCGAAGGCTGGGCTTGCGGGATTCACTACGGGTCCCTTCTTGTATGCTATCTATGTTTATGCTGCTTTACATTCGCCATTTGTTCCTGAGGAATGGGCTGCTTGGCCCTCAGCGCTCGACCGCGGGCGTTTTCTCGCTATGCTCTTGTCTTAGTCTAGCTTGTCACGTCGTAGACCCTGAATCTCCGATTCAATGTGCGTTATGTATCAATCTGGTCGACGACGCGGAGAAGGACGCTCGACGGTATTCGATAAGGAGCTGAGGCAGGCTGCTACAAGCACTACGGCACGTCCTAGTGTCGATTGACTGAGGTACCTACTTGAAGTCTTTTTTACTCCATGGGGCTCACTGCCACGAATACACGCAGAGCCCGTATATAATTCGTTATTTCCAGCATCGAGCTATGGACGTTTATTTCCTCGCCAAGCTGTTATTTGTATTTAGAATTGGTCTTGTCCACTATGTGCTAGGATATGAAGTCGAGGGTTTTATGACTCATGTGTAGATATGGAAGACCATCTTTGGATCGCTGGGAAGTTCTGAGTAGGAAACAGTGAGGGTTGTAGTTTTATACTGTTCAAGCACGGCTTATGATCTGCTTTCGGGTGACTCTTTCGTGCAGAATCCTACTTAAATTTCCTTGCGATCTTCGAGCGTGCTCATGTGAACTTCACGTCGTTATTGTTGATACGGTAGGCGGTGGTTCAACTTGAGTGTTGAATGGCCATTGTTCGTAAACTGTTCACACACTGGTTGAACGCCGAGACTTTTGGGCGATCTGATGATTCGGAACAATGGCGCCAGACATTCGTCATGCGCTCTAACAGCAAGATAAGTAGTAGATAAATTTTGCTTCTAATCCAGCGTTTTCAACTACGAGTCACTGTAAAGCCAATACATGCCCCATACATGTGCATTGGCACGTGCGTTCAACAAAAAAAAATGGAAAGAATAGATATATACAACACCCCAAGGCACACCGCAACAAATGCCCAAAAAAATTACAGAGACGAGACATATGTCATCTTGTCTGGTCGACCATTGTCCAACCTTAAATCATTCCTGAATGAAATATGGGTACAGTGGCACTGTCTGAAACAGTCAGATCCGAGGAAGCACTCATAGGAAATCAGGCAGACAATGGTCGACTGGTAAGAAGAAAATATGCCGAGCCATGATGCATGAGGAGCAATGAAGGCTTACACGAAGCTCGAGATGGGGCTTTCGAGAGAACATGACGCAAAACAATAGCGAGATACGAATCTCGGAGGTCCCGAGCGTGGGTCGCAGAAATCACGAACGAGAATCGCGCACCCGCGCCTCCAATGTCCACAGACGAAATCCCATCACACGTCTATCCCACCTAACTGCCATGAGCCGCTAGACTTTCGCGCAAAGCCGCATCACAGCTGCAGACCAGACTGGGTATCGGCAATGGCAACGAGCGAAGGAGGCGCGATATAAACGGCGGCGGCGGTGAGATATCAACGGCCAGGCAGTCGTCACTGGACGCACTACTCAAGCATCGCCGCTAGGGGTGGAGGAGCCTACTTGCCGGCACAAAGACCCACCACGCGGAGCTATATGCAAATTAACAGCACAGCACGCTGGCTCTCAGGCTGCATGTACATGTTGAAGAGCACGGGGCAGAGGCGCGACGGGACGAAGGCGCAGCAAGAAGAGGCTCGCTACATGGAGACGGAGAGGATCGAGCGGTGATCACGATGGCGATAACGATAATGAACGCTCACGTGCTTCCAACGCCCACTTCCACGCGCGAAATTTGTCGATGGATGGTGGTGGGCCAGTGTTACTCATCGATTGCGCCTGTGTCGAGCATGGGCGCGTTGTCACCATCAGAGCGAGCGGTGGCGGGAAGAGCGAAGGTGCGCGGCGAATGGCGCGCACGGTTCACGATCGGAGTTTGGAATTCGTAAGTCCGACTAGTGACCAGAATCTTTCAGTGTCCTCTTCCCATCGGCTTACTCCTGCCATCGATAACGTTTCTACTGCTGCCACCGCTTCTTCCACCGCCTCGTAGACACATCAGCAGCTCCACATACGTCTGACACCGTTCCATGCACTCATCTGAAGAGGGCAGCGCTCTGGATTGACTCCCACTGCATGGCAACTATTCTGACTGTGGTACGACGAGGACGAACAACGCCACTGGATTCGCCGACGCCAACGTACTGCACCACATCCATTTCCACCGTGCCCATGTCCAGCCCTTGGAACTTGCGAATTCCCCCCTTGGTCTGAAACTTGAAGCTTGAAGCTTGAAGCTTGAAGGTGCGCCCACAAAGACTCTGCCCCCGTCGAATGCATATCAGCATATCAGCATATGGTCGGACCGCGCTCCAAGGGGGAGATTGTACTTTGCTCATATCCGAGTGGGCAGCGTTGAGATACTGTGACCCTCTGGTCCTCGACGCTCCCGTCGGCGGCGCTGGTTCCCTGACCAACGCTACTGGCGCGGTCAGATTGAAAGATCGAGAGTATAACCCACCCTTGAGCTATGAGGCTCATCATTTACTACTCTGAATCGGCCCTGTCACTGTTTGTCAACTGACTGGCTGATGAGCCAAAACCTGGCTATTCTACGAGGCAGCGTGTCCACTCACCATTGGTACGACGACCGTTTCTGTTTACTGATAGAGTAAGTGTATTAGTATTCATGTCATGATCACTGATAGGTCTTCCACTAATTTCGATGATTATTAGCTCTGACGCTCTGACAAGCGGCGTCGACTATCCTAGAGGACACGGGCAAGCACTAAATGGGTGCATTTACGAGTAGAGCAGGCATCAAGCAGGATCTGTACTGTTATTTTGCTATAGAGATCTTCTGTTTGATTTAATCGTTACAAGTACTTTTAAATTTTCATCATCTCCAAAGCAACTATAGCAATAGTACAGACGACGATGAAGCGAGAATGCGAATAAGTAGTCAGGCATCGCCGTGATATTAGCCTAGGTACATTCAGAGGTACGAATCGAAAGCGGCGTTGACCGCAACGACGATGCTACACGCGCAAAAGATTCCGTGCACGTTCTTTCAGTTCCAACTCGAGTGTTTTTCAGCGTTAGCGCACACACCGCATCCCGCTTCCGTATACTGAAAACAAAAAAACAACGCAGGGCACTAGCAATAGGGCCTGAGGCACATGCATATGCCGTTGCGTTGAGCCCGGAGCAGGGACGTGGTGGGTGAGTGCGCTGTACGAAGCAGAGCTAGCTCCGCGGGGCGGGGCGCGAAAATGCGGACGGTGAGGATATCAGGGGGTGTAGACAACTGAAGAGTCCATGCCACGTTCTTTAAGCCTCAACGTGAGAGGCGGCGACAAGAGCCCGAGATGCAGATGCGTCCGCTGCACCAACACAACGAAAACAGCAGCGCGATACGCGCGCATCTGGCTATCCAAGCGACCACATGGCGGGATGCACAACAGGGCACGAACCTCGCCACCAGGGCCGGAGCCCGCATAAACACACACCGCATCCCGCCTCCATCATTGTCAAACATCAACCAGCGCACCGCATAAGCACTAGCGCTGGGCACGTGGGCCGCATGCGCGTGGCATTGCGTTGCGCTCATGATCAGGGTGGAGGCGCGATGGACAAGCGTGCTGTGCGAAGAAGAGCCCGCTACGTGAGGACGGAGCGCTAAGATCGGGTGGTGAGGTCGGTGGTGTAGACATGGAATAGCTGCAAATCGCGCGGATCATGCGCCTCGGATATGGATGGACGTACTCGTATCATATGCGCCCTGCCCGAGTAGTCGCGGAAACCTGTCCACTGACAGCAGGCGGCGAGATAGGGAGTAGAGACGCTCAGCGAAGAGGGTTCTAGCAAGGACAGCAACCTGGTATAAGTATGTCCCGAGCACGGGGCACAGCCGCACATCGTCGACACCCTTTTTAGATGTCACATCTAGTCGGGATCCACCAAAGTAGATGCTGTGTGCTATGCCTGGTGATAGCAAAGCAAAATACGCGGTATAGACCTCGACGTCATGTTGAGCATCGGATGTCGACGGTGAAATGATAGGCTGGGGCCAATTACTGCGCTGAAACCAGAAGGAAGACTTTCATAGGTAAGCGATGGAGGATTGATGTTGACTAGGTTGACGCTGCGGGACTACTCGGACATGCTACGCATATATCGCTCAGAATCGGGACCCCGATGTTACTGAAGATCTGGTTGGTGAGGTTGGTGGTGAGAAGGCAAGATCAACATACATACGGCGAGAATGAGAACAGGCGACATGCCCATGCGTGAGATGGAGTCGCCGGCGTAGGAATCCCTCGCCTTGTTCCATGCCTTCTGGGCTTGCGTGGGCTGGTACTGTAGCGACGCGAGCACTGGTGTTGGATAACGGTCGTCTGTCAGTTCCTGGTGGCCCCATACCGCGTGCCGATCTTGTACGAGAGAGACTGGGCGGAATGGCGTTGATCGTGATGTTAACCAGTGAGAAGCCTTCGGGATGTGCGCATGAGGACAAACGATGGCGCAGATAGGATCATAGCTCTGAATATGTGGCAGGTCCAGCACGAGCACTTGTTGTCCTGCCGGTCTCCAGAGGGCGAAGTGCTTAGTGTGGGGGAATCTGGCTGGACTCGGATGGCGACGGGAAAGAGGCATGCGATCGGAGTTTTGACATTATAAGCCCGACATACTGTTCCGCACCAACAACGTCGACAAGACCAAGACAAGACGGGTCTCTGCCTTTCTCGAGTATAGCCGTCGATTCACTTAATGACGACAAGCCGGTGGGAACCGAAAGATGCGGTGGCGGCGACGACGATGTCGGTGAGTAGTTCTCATTTGCGGCAGTCGTAAGTCGAGAGATTGACATTTGGGCATCGTTAGCTGACTCCGGTGGTGACGATGACGATATAGCTGGCAAGGATATCGGCGACGAAGATATCGTACTCGAGATCGATGGAGACACCATAGCAGTTGGGAAGGACGAAATTGACGTGGTATTCAAGGACGGGCATGGCGGTACAATGGAGGATGACATCGGTATGTAGAGGTCATTCACATCAAAGAACGAGGACACGATGACGAGATCGTAAATATGGGTGCAGATGCGGATGCGAATGATGTGAATGTCAACGTATCGTAAAGTCAGGCTTGCGTCGAAGAGTCTAACTCGAGTCTAACTGGACTCGACTTCCTACACTGCCGCCGAAACAACCCTTTCCGCCGTCTTCTCTATACGGCGGCCTTCCCCCATGTCTGCATTCGGATCCCTAGCACATTGACGAGTCTGCTATCGAAGGGCGGGATCATATCTAGCTTACATCTGGGTGGCCGTCGAGGCCCTTTGGGTCGCGACGCTTCTGTGCGCGCTGGTGCATTAGAAAGCACCAGGCACTGCCAGGTGTGGTGCCTAGGAACTGTACCCGCCCTTGGGTGGAATCATCGTCGCGCGTTCTTCCCGTAGCCTGTGTTTCTAAGCAAGTCAATCCCTGGCATCTCGTGAAGCAGATCATCCACGCATGGTCATGATTTGCAGCAGGCGGGAGGTGTGACTGTGAAGGCGCGGCTTCTTCATCTGGTGCTGGAAAGTGATGGGGTTGGAAGAGATCTGATGTTGAGCGAGCGGCGGCTTGAGTTTGCCCCTCCATGTGTAGATCTGACATCGCAGAGCGTCCGTGCTGTTGCCACACGCCCCTGCGCCGTGCTTCCGCTTGCGCAAGTCGGCGCCGATGGTCCTTCGAGCTCTCTGGTCCACTAGGGCGTGTTTTTTTTTACCGGGAGGATGGGGAATTCTCTTTTCCCTTCTTTTTCTACACACTGCATCGTTGTATTACGTTTATTTGGTTAGATTTTCGTGGACCCTGTTCATCTACAATGTGTTGTCTAGAATCCTATAAAGTTGATATGCTCCAAGTCACGAATAAATCGTTCTTCCTGCGCCGGTGGATTTCCCCAACTCATAAGCCCGTCTCCTCTCGCGTTTCTAACAATGAAAGCATCTTCAGGAGAAACTTGCATTGTCAGCTACGAATATAAACACAAAGAGCGCTAGATTTTGAACAAAAGATTTCGAGGAAGCCCCCGACATTGCTCAGCGTAACATCAGAATCCTATTTTATAGCATCCGCTATACATTCCAGTCGCTCACCAGGCAAAGGCGGCCGTACACACGAGTCTATCCATCCGAGCACCCCCCATAACTGGATACCCAAACCCAAAGACCACTTGCTGGAGGTAGCGCCCCCGTCTAGCGTGAACCAGACCGCATCCTGCACAGATGAACCATGTAACCAATCGCGCAACACGCAGCGCACTAGGTCGCTGGCTGCATGCACGCGCCGTTGGACAGAGGCTAGAGCGGGGGGTGCGGTGGATGAGGACGCTGTATAAAGAGGGCTAGCTACGCGAAGGGATGGAAAACGAAAACGAAAAATTGGGCAGGGACGATGACGGCGGCCATGATGCTGCTGTGTAACGGGTACATACGACATCGTACTTACGTAATGCGCGAGGCCCATATATAAGGCTCGCGCAACCACCCTCATTCTTTAGTCTTTATTCTATCACTTCGTAGAACTACCAATATATTGGTTGGCTGGTTCTATTCGAGTGACCTAAGGACTACCTACTACGGAACGGAAAGCGTTTCACTTTTTTGAACCACAGCTATATTGCTAGTTGTGAACGAAGTAACTAAAAGCACAAAAAGAACAAAACCAAAAAAGTTTTACACTCATCAGTGAGGGCTGCGAGATGTCGACAAACGACAACGTACCAAGTCCTCCGGGCTTATTCTCGAGCGCGCAATCACCGCACTCGAGCAATCAAGCCTCTGATGCACCAACTGAGCAAGGTCCTGAGACCCGAGTTGGTAGATATACAACAGGCTCGCCCACAGCGAACCAACCAGAATATGGAGCATTTACCCCCCAGGAAAGAGCGGGGGGTACTCCTCTGGAAGGCTTCCCTCGGAGGCCAGCACTTCAGTCCGAAGACTCACGGTGGACCGATCAGACCGGATCGGTCGGGGCGCCCGAACAGCCGGCAATGCGGCACGGATCACGCATGGGCGCCAATGACGCAATGCGCCGCTACGGAATGGGAGAACAAACACCCATCGCCGCATTGGATTCGGTTCTCGGACGGGAATTAATGCTCTTCTGGGAGGATTTCACTGAGAATGAAGTGCCTATCCATAGGCGCTCAGAATTAGTAGGCGAAGCAGTGACCAGTACTATACTGGCGCGGCAGGCACGGGGATTACCAATTGGTGATCCAAACAATATGGATTATTGCGTCCCGGTAATGAGACGCGTCGCGCTGGCAGTACGAATGTATTCAGAAATAACTGGAAGAAATGAGGACGGCATAAATAGTCGCTACGCTCCGACCCCGGAATTTTATATGGATAGAATTCACGAGGGAATTAAAGCAGATACGCCTCCGGGTGAAGTTCGAGCGCCTGTTCCGCGGGCGCCTTTCAATGCAACACTTGGAATGGCTGCAAATAATAACCGACAGGACCCTTCGATTCAATACGTGGGATCGCAGGATCCGAATAAAACGACATCCGTAAATACAACGGTGTTGAGAGAATTAATGGAAGAAACTCAGAATTCTCCACTTAATAATCGTTACCGAGGCATCCCGAATGTGCGCTTCGCGCGGGACGTACCATCGCCTGTAGTAAAACAAGAGATTACTCCTTCGCAGGAACACGGAGATGTAGCGTGGATATCAGATGCCGCGCATCAAATGATCCAACGTGGAGTGATAACGCAAGAGCAACTAATAGAGTTAGCTAGCAGGTACAGAGCACCTGGGAATTCCTCGGTGGGAATGGCCAATGATCTTCGTGATCGTGTTGTTCTTCAGCAACTCAGAGATGCAGACATTAAGCAAACTGGAATTTCTATCTATTCTGATCAGGGAATACGGTGGGAAAACAATACTGTGGTCGACATTATGCGACTAATGTACGAACAGAATCATGCGAATACAGTTGACAAGAATAGTGGTACCGATCGCAGAACTGGTCCAGATGTCGGTGATCGGCGCCGCGATCATGATCAAGAGAAGCATGATCGGGATATTAATAGGTCCGCTGGAATTAATGAGCTTCGTCGAGGCACACCGCAGCGCACTAGTGAAGAGCAAGATATAGTGGTTCGAGGAGCCAGTGTGTGGAGCAACCCGCCACCGAGCCATAGGAGGTCGTCTTTGAGACCTGCTATACAGGAGGTACAGGACCGTTACCGCTATGACATGCACCAGAGATTGATCAACATAGTGCGAGACCATTGTGGGACAAAACATATGTTTGGAAGTGATAAAGAACGGCCGAAGCCGCCTGATATAAGTTCAGTCACTAAATATAAGGGTGATGAGAAAATGAAGTCCCTAGAGACTTGGGTAACCGATGTATCAATTTATTTTGCTATAGCAAACTTAAGTGGTCCTGAAAAGGACGACGCTCGGGTATATTACAGTGGAATGTTAGTGGAAGGTACTGCTCAAAGCTTCCTACGACACCATGTGTTTGGATTAAATAGGGAGAAGGTCAAGTGGACCTTCGAGGATGTCGTGACGGCATTATATGATCGATTTGTCTTGGCGTCTGTAACTCAGGATGCTCGAGCATTGTTCGAGAAAGCGAGGTATCACCCGGATACTGGAATCCAGGGATTATATGACAAGATTTGCGACATCGCAGAGACGATGTTGGATCATCCTGACCGTTACACGTTGGCGGATAGGTTTATTCGCGCGATTCCTGCCAATTGGCACAAGGAACTGTTTGTGCGAGACTTTACCCCAGAAATGAATACTATCGAGGAGCTGGTTGCTGAGGCGAAGGCGATTGAAGCGGCAGAGCGCACATCGCGCCACTACGATAGTAATGCATTGCCGGGTGTGTACACGAATCTCAGAGATTCGAGGGCATTGTATTCTGATGCGCGTCAGTCTATGGACACGGCAAAGGGTGCAACAGGTAGCCGTGAGAATCGCGGCCGTGATAGGCGCTTGGGGCGCTTCGCTAGAGGTGCTAGATACAGCGCTGATCGTCCCGCTTTGGTAAAGGATGACTCGAAGAAGGCTGACGCCGAGAAGCTGCCAGCTAAGGACAGGGGAGATAATAACAATAAACGAAGCGACATTAAGTGCTTTGGGTGTGGAAAGCCGGGGTATTATGCTCACAACTGTCCTGATAAGGATAAACACCCTAAGAGTCCTGCCAGAGAATATGTGCGAGCAGCGCATACAGAACAGGACAGCGGAAGTCTTGGCGATTTGTCTGACAACAGCGCTTCAGATGATGATGTTGATCACAGGTCGGTCAGGTCAGATTAGTGCTTGAAAGTCCGGTCCGGTCCGGTCTTTTACCCTCCAAGGGCTTGGACCGAGACCGAGACCGGTCCATCTATTTTTAAAATGCTCAAAAAACCGGACCGGACCGCATAAGACCGGTCCACTGCGGTCTTGAGCGGTCCAAAGACCGGTTCAGACCGGTCATGGTCCAAACCGGTCTCAACCGGTCAGAGACCGGTCCAGACTGGTAACAGTTGGGTAGTGTAGTGTATCTAGTATGTAGTACTTCAAAGAATATGAAAATCGGTGGAGAACTGAGTGAGAAATAATTAAAATACTAGCAAATGCAGTGGTTCAGCGCATTTTGTAATATCTCAGTCAATTCTCATCCGAATATTATTGTTGTATGCTTGTTAAAAAGCTAATTTTAATATCTAACTGTACCCCAGGTTGCGAAAGGGCGATGTCTATATCGAACGAAACATAGGCAAAAGTGTCTTTGAAGTAGTCAAAAAGAGTAGAGAAAATAGATATTACTATAGTTCAACCGAATGTTTTTCAAATATTAAGCTCTAAATTGCGTCTTGTAGATCTACATAGCCTTTATTGATGTGCAAGTTTGCGAAAGGTACGCACGGTTAACGTTTGAACTGCGGGTAAAAGCGTTTTTAGACGCCCAAAGTAATTACTTAAACGAAATTATTAATAACTTTGTCAATTCTTACGCTAAAAATACAATTTTGGCATCGTTCGAAAGGATTTTTTAGGTTTTATAAGGCTACAAATTTTAACAGCTAAAGACCGGTTGAGACCGGTCCAAACCGGTTTTGATCGGTCCATCTATTTTTCAAATCCTGTTGGACCGTGGACCGGACCGCGGTCTCGGTCTTTTCCGGTCCATCAATATTCCGGTCTTTTCCGGTTCAGGTCCGGTCCAGTCTCGGTCTTTTTCCGGTCCTGAGACCGGACTTCCAAGCACTAGGTCAGATGATGGTAGTGCGCAGGGCGCGCAAGGTGACGATGTCGACAATGTCCCATATGAGGACTACGGCAATGATTATTATGCACGGAACTCTGACACTGAGCAAGCGTACGCTATGCGGGTACTGGACTTCTTTAAGCCTAAAGACAAGTCTGTTCATAAAAAGGACGGACATAACATACTAGACTTCAGTAAACCTGATGTACTTGCAGATATCGGAGCAATGACGGAGTCGCCCATGCCCAAGGGTGGCGAAAATACGTTTAGGAAATTATTCCACCGTAAAGGCACCTTTAAATCGGGAAAGGTTGCAAAGGCTCGTCCTGCTATACCCCTAGAAGATAAGTTGTGTCTGATTACATACACTAAGATCGACGGACACGATGCGTGGACGCTGTGGGATGCCGGGAGTACGACTACATCCATTACGCCGGCTTTCGCGGATGTCGCAGAAGTCTGTGCGTTCCCGCTGCTTGATCCCTTTGTGATACAGTTGGGAACTGTGGGGAGTCGCGCCAAAATAACGCATGGTGCGGATATCGAAGTATCCATGCCAGGATTGCAGGATAAGATATATGTGGATATCTGCAACCTTGATCGTTATGATCTGGTGATTGGTACGCCGTTTATGAGGCGCAATGGCGTCGTCCTGGACTTTGGACGTAATATTGTACGGGTGAATGGTGTTGATATTCCGGCACTCCCTTACCCTGGTGACGTTGACCCGCGGTTACACAGGTCGCGGGCTACCGATCACCAGGCGGATTGACTAGCTAAGCAGCAGCCTTCTGTGGAGGAGGTAGTCGATGAGGAGGACCTGCGTTTGCAGCAGGAAATTTCCTCTCGATCCCTGCCGAGTTCCGTGGATTCGGTTGTTACCCACATTAGTGCTTGTGTTGAGGAGTCAGTGCCTCCTCGAAGGGGGGGGAGAGAGAGAGATACTCATAAAGCCAGTAAACCGCAGAAAAATCAGAAAAGCGTGAATAAGAAAAAACGCATGGACAAGGATGTTCAGGCGAAGGTGGAATATTGCCCGAAGAGGGAATATTGCCAACCTACATCTTCAAAGGTTAAAGTAGAAGACCTTGTCACTGACGAGATAGAAAACGAAATCTTGAGCGAGATTAATAGAGAAAAACGTAAAATACATCGGTCATTTTGGGAACGCCCAGTACCGAATCCGAGGTTAGACTGGGTTTACGACCCTCGTATGCCGCGAGAAATAAATCAATTAATGTATGACATGACAGCATACAGAAGTCAAACGATAGTATCTACTAAAGATGGATATAGAGACCCATTCCCAGATGAAGTATCGGAATCAGTAAACTTTGACAAAATTTATCCAGAATCTAGAAAGATTCGAAAGGATCATTTGAATAGAACAAATTGTCTGCATACCGAAGCGGATGATATAAATAACATAAGTAGGCTCAGAGCGCGCTTTGAGAAACCTAAGCCAAAAATAGCTCATAAGGCGCCTAGTGTAGAGATACGCGCCGCCAGGGATACTAAAGGGAAAGCTAGAGCTGTCCTAACAAAAGATGACATCCCTCAGCTGAGGGAACATTGGAGAAATGAATACGACGATATTGTAAATGGTACACCAAGTAAATTACCGCCATTCCGAGAGATAAATCATGAGATACATCTCATAGATGAAAACAGGAGATATAACTACCATGCACCCAGATGCCCGCAATCTTTGCGAGCTGAATTTTA
The DNA here is from genome assembly GCA_014925825.1 of Pholiota molesta. Classification (NCBI taxonomy): domain Eukaryota; kingdom Fungi; phylum Basidiomycota; class Agaricomycetes; order Agaricales; family Strophariaceae; genus Pholiota; species Pholiota molesta. The sequence continues at coordinate 74,449 of JACGCK010000117.1, forward strand.
TGAGAAACTGAATCGATATGTAACAGCCGGTTGGTGGACAGCGAATAGCGCAACACAAGCCGCACCATTGATGTGCATTCCCAAAAAAGATGGGAAACTTAGAACTGTTGTCGACTGTCGGCAACGAAATGACAACACTATAAAAGATGTTACTCCTTTGCCCGACCAGGAAATTATCCGTGAGGATGTTGCTCGGGCAAAATATAGATCTAAAATAGATCTAACTGATGCATACGAACAGGTCCGTATACGACCTGAGGACGTTCATAAGACTGCATTTAGTACAATTGCAGGAACTTATGTTAGCAATGTAATTCAAATTGGAGACTGTAACGCTCCAGCAACATTTCAACGCTTAATGACGTTTATTTTCAGGGATTGCATTGGGTGATTCTTACATGTGTACCTAGACGATATGTTCATATTCTCGGACACTATAGAAGATCATGAGAAATATCTCAAGATTATATTTGATCGGCTTCGCAAATATCAGCTGTACCTGAAGTGGGCTAAATGCGAACTGTATGCGGAAGAAATCGATTGCTTAGGCCATATGATCGATGATGAAGGTATTCATCCGGACACTGATAAACTGGACCGTATTCGCGGATGGCGAACACCACGTAATTATAATGACATCCAACGATTTGTGGGATTAGTAAATTATGTGGGTAACTTTCTACCCAATATTTCGGTGTATTCTGGGCCATTGATGGCCATGACGCAAAATGGGGCGCCCTTCCTTTGGCGCCCAATCATCAGCGGTGCTTTGATATGATCAAGCACTTGTGTAGCAAGACACCGGTTCTACAACCGGTTAAGCCGGAAGAGACTGATCCAATTTGGGTGATATGTGATGCGTCTAAGTCAGGCGTAGGGGCAATGTATGGACAGGGTCCTAGCTGGAATAATTGTCGGCCTGCCGGATTCATGTCCCGCAAATTTACAGCGGCACAGCATAATTATGCGGTGCATGAGTTGGAAACATTGGCGATCCTAGAGGCGTTAATGAAGTGGAAGATAAACTGGTTGGATATAAGATCCACATCATTACAGATCATAAAGCATTAGAGTTCTTCAAAACTCAAAACACCTTGAGTTACCGTCAACGGAGGTGGATGGACTACCTCTCGAGATTTGACTTTGACATTACATATGTTAAGGGGAATTGAATAAGGTCGCTGACTGTTTGTCGCGATACTACGAAAATGACACTCCCGCGGATGTGTACAAACCATATGAATATGTAAACGCAGATGTGCGTATTGATAAAAACGGTGATGATTTACCGTTACAATGTTACAAGGAGGTGTTTGAGAACACTGACTACATAAGAATGATGAATGAACCTAATGTTCATAGAAGTAATAGATTATGACAAATACAGGATCGTGTTGAGGCACGCGAGAAGAAGCCGCAGAGCTGAAGGGTGCGGATGATATGGCTATATCCGTGCAGGGCCCGTGGTGACGACGATACCACCAGCTGGGAAAGAAGTGGACCCCACACTTGGGGATACATTGGCGACATTGTATCCCATCCGCCGCCTACAGAGGTCAAAGATGATATTTTTCTCGAGGCCGTAAAGCAGGGATACGCTTCAGATCGATTATTTAAGTTCGTTATCGCGGATCCGGATAAATACCGTCAGTTTATACTGCGGGATGGGATTTTATATACACACAACCAAAACAATGACGAGGTGCTGTGTGTGCCTCAGGAAATAGAGATCTTGTTATGAAGATTGTGGACCAAGCTCATATTATTGTGGGTCACTTCTCTAAGCACAAGACTGCGAGCTATGTACGGCAGTGGTACTGGTGGCCTAGAATGGGAAAAGATATTGAGGCATGGTGTACAACATGTGTCACCTGTCAAGTTACCAAGGCATCGAACCGACAGCCTGCTGGAAGTTGCATCCACTGCCTATACCGACGAAGCCATGGGATTCGATAGGAATGGACTTTATTGGGCCATTCCCTGAGGCTAAGGGATTCAATTACCTTTGGGTAATAATATGTAGAATGACCAGCATGGTACATTTAGTGCCAGTTCACACGACAATGAAAGCGTCAGAGCTTTCATGGATTTACCGTCGCGAGATTGTACGGCTGCATGGGTTGCCAAGTACTATTGTGAGCGATCGGGATTCTAAGTTTACATCTAAGTGGTGGACTGAACTTCATAAAATCTGGGTGCTAAGCTCTTGATGTCTACATCGTTTCACCCTCAGACGGATGGGCAGACAGAGCGTGCGAATCGGTCCATAGGACAGATATTCCGCGCTACAGTGGCTCCTGATCAGAAGAATTGGGTGGATTGCATTGATATGACGGAGTTTGCGATCAATGCGAGCGTGTCTGAAACGACGAAGTACGCCCCGTTCGAGTTGAACGGTGGCTACCTTCCATCAATGATTAAGGAGGTAAAGGGTCGCGATGTCCGAGGGGAGTTCGCGAGTTCGCGCGTACAGTGCTTGACAATTTGGCGCGCACGCACGATGCGATAATAGAAGCGCGAGTGTTCCAGACTGCACGGGCGAACAAAAAGCGCTCCGAGGAGCCAGTTTGAATGTTGGAAGTTTGGTATTTTGTCGACGGAGAACTTGAATCTTCCGAAGAATAGGACGCGCAAGCTGCGGCCGAAATTTATTGGGCCATATAAAGTGTTGAAGGCTTATCCAGACACCTCCACGTATGTGGTGGACCTCCCACCGATTTTGCAGCAGCGTCGTGTTAAAAATATGTTTCATGTCTCGTTACTGAGGCCTTACCAGGCTTCGTCAGATGCGTTATTTCCTATAGGGCAACTCCGGAGCCTTACGATTTTGGCGCTGGTGATGACCAGGAATGGTATGTGGACGAGATCGTCGGTCACCGCCGCAGCACGGCGGGGAAGCTCGAATACGAGATACGTTGGTCACTGGGATACTACTGGGAACCTCACGAGGAGTGTAAGAACCTTGAGGCATTAGATCGGTATTTGGAACTTCACCGAGTGAAGTATCCGTCGCAGTTGCCAAGGGCGCCTGAGGGCGTTGCCGTGCGGGATATGGCTCATTGAGTCAGAATGAAAACAAAAATTTTTGGGGCCTTCCGCAGGGGTCCCCACTGCCGGAATATCTGTATGGCGATGTGTCCTATATATGGGGACGCGCTGGCGGGGGGTGGAAACTCTTTGGTTTCACTTCGCCACTATCTCATCCCTATTATTGCACACTGTCTACGACGATGTATCTCAGAGGCCGCGGATATCAGGGACATTCCCGGGGTCGCGGGCGCGGAGCGCCTCAGTTTTCAGGTATGAACTTCTGCATGAGTTCATGTGGGGGGAGAATAGAGGAATAATTTTCGAATTGTGAATTTTGTAGGCATGTCTCGCCGAGACAGCGTTCACACAGTGACATCCCTCTCAGCGGGAAGTTCGCCACGTACCTACGGCGGACCATACAGTGGACCCGGTCCATACAGTGGACCACCCCAGTATCACGAAGAATGGAACTCAGGAGGGCATCAGCAGTGGCAGCATCAAGGCCCACCGCGTCCGCCGCCGAGGCCATATGACCTAATGACGGTTTCTAACCGCCTGTATGGTCCTCTACCTTCGGTGGAGCCTTACCGTGAGGCTTTGGCCTCTCAGCGGAGCAGCTATGCGGCCGCAGTTTCGAGCGCGCGCCCAGCTAAAAGAATGCGCGCTGAAACCAGAATCGCGCCTGTCGTGATCCAGTTTCCGGAACCACTTCCTGCAGTCGAACGGGGAGTTGCAGAGAGAGAGTATGTGGATGGTCAACGAGCGGAGCTCTTGACCGAGGCTTTACAAGGTGTGAAGCGACGCCTGGCGGGAGGCCTTCCAGAGAACGATCCTCCCAATGTAATTAAACCGTCTGCAAAGACTACGGACGTTGAATTGCAAACATATCTTGATTACGATCGAGACATCATTCCAGCGCTCGCAAGGCGAGGACACAGCCCAGAAGCAGCATCGGGAGGCGTTGAACAATCATATATGGCGCAGAATGGCCGCCAGGTATGAGACCGACATAGAAATTGCTAAGAAGCGATACGCATTGGCAAGGGGGTTGATCGTAGTCGACCGCGATATCGAACGTCCCAACAATCTGTTCAACGTGGGTTATATATGGAGCCCAGTATTCTATTACAGGGCATCGAACACTGTACTCTACGGTGATTACGCGAACCGTGCAATCGAACATCTTCAATCCAAAGCCGACACGAAGTTCGAAATTACCGAACGTGATGTGGTTTATCGAATGGCCCCGCGAGGATATCCCCACAGGCCCTCAGAGATCGAGCGCTTGTTAGCCTTGGAGAACAATCCAGCGTCGGATCCAGCGGACCGTATAGGCGCTCACATCTTGCTGAGGTCGTTTTATATTGCGGTCAGCCGCATCGATCCTTCTTTGTATGACAGTTCCATGAGACGTATCATGGACCCCAAGGCCTATAACCCTGAGGCCTACCCGACATGTATGCGGAGTACAGACGAAATCCTCGAGTTCTGGACGATGCCGCCGAAGCAGGTTAGCCGAGACACCAATCGTAACGGCGGGTTTGGACTCAGCACACCCAGCGACCCATTCGATATCATAGAGTGGTGTCGATACTACTTGATCCACCACACAGTGGGCACCGTGAACGCCGTGAACGGAGTTACCATGGACTACGGAGGCCGAGTTCGTATAGAGACTGTCTTCGGAGCTCGACTCGCTCGAATTCTCGGCCCAAAGGATGCGGGCGCGCGTGCGGCCTTCACATCTGAGTTTGCGTATCTGGCAGCGCGTCCAAATTTGTACGCCGAACGTCTCGATGCGTACAACGCAGCCAATCCTGGAGCACCCTACCATCCGGCGGTTGGACCCCCATACGAGTTCATGCCGTCTGAATTGGGCACATCTGAGTCCAAGAACTTCACGCTCGATGACTTATGCGAGTTCTTAATTAAAAATGGCGTTCCTGTAGCGCTAATTGATCACTGCTATGCATACGGCAGACAGTATCTGGACAATGTGTTCTTCAATTTCGGACGCAAGGATGAAGTCACGCCATTGATGACGAACGCATGGAGAGACTCAGGCAATACGGGGTACCTCCAACCATACCGGATTGGACGGGTTGGTTCAAGCCGTCGCTTGACGATGTTCGACGCCTCAAGTACTTCTATCACATGAACCCTCAGGCGTACGATCTTAAAGATCCTTACTGGCTGCGCTACGGATCCGACCACCTCCCTGTGATATTACGATCTCGCCCGGGGATACCAACGTTCACTCCTCATACGTGGGGGCAGCCGCACGCTACAATCATTGGGCCTCAGCACGGTCATGATGCGGACGATGATATGGACGCAGAAGGAGAAACCAGAGCAGCCGAGCGACACTCCAGAGCAGCCACACGAGCCATTAGCAGCTCCTTAGAATTCTTTCTTTTTTCTTCGCTCTCCATTTTTCTGTTTCACTCAGCTGTTATTATGTCCACGGCGCTTATGCTAACGCGTAGGCAGTGGGGATTTATTTACTTCACTCCTTCATTTATTTCAAATACTTTTCGGCGCCTATGCTAACGCGTATGCACCAAGTTTGCACTATTGTTATTAAACCTTATTTACCAAACTGGACTGTGGATGCTAACGCGTCACCGATAGTCGTTCTTTCATTATTGAATTTACATAACTAGTTTTTAACTTTTGTTCTTTTTCTTTCTTCTTTGGTTTCAGATTGCGAACGCAATCTCAAAGGGGGGTGTGTAACGGGTACATACGACATCGTACTTACGTAATGCGCGAGGCCCATATATAAGGCTCGCGCAACCACCCTCACTCTTTAGTCTTTATTCTATCACTTCGTAGAACTACCAATATATTGGTTGGCTGGTTCTATTCGATGACCTAAGGACTACCTACTACGGAACGGAAAGCGTTTCATCCGGCCCACCAAGCTGCGCTGCTTCTGGTCCGCGATCCTCCTTCTCGTCGTTTTCCAAGCATATATGCGCAGCGGGCGGCGCCCGAGCGCGCTGGGCAGCCGGCGAGACGGAATTTCTAGCACCACCCCGCACGGCACGAACCACACCCCGGCGGGCAGAAGGGGCAGAACGCCACGCACGACGGGGCGGCGCCAAACCGCCGCGCGCGAGCGGGAAATGGAACTACCCGCTCGTCGACCGCACGGTGCTCGCCAAGCTCGACCGGATGCAGCAGTTCTACGCCCGGAGTACTACCGCCTCCCCGCCGCACCCCCGCCGCCCACCCCGGCCGACCACGCGAGCTGGCCGCCGAAAGTGACCCGCATCCCGGAGCGCCCCGCCCGGCCGCCGCCCGGGAGTGCGAGCACACCCGACGCCGGAGCCTCCGCGCTCTGCGCCTCCGCGGCGCACCCGCGGCCGTGCCGCTTCCTCCTCCCGCTGCGCATCGCGGAGCAGGAGTCGAAGGCGCGCATCCACCTCGCGCAGCTCGCGCTTCTCGCGCGCGCGCTGAACCGCACGCTCGTGCTCCCGAACGTCGGCCGGAGCAAGGTCGGCGCGTGCTTCCGGTGGGACTTGGGGGCGTACTACGACGTCGCGTCGCTCGCGCCGACGGGGCGAGCGGGGACGCGGCGCCTGGGGATGGGTTCGTCGCGCAGGAGAGTTCCGGGCGTGGCTGGACGGGCGCGCGCGGTGGCTCGCAGATGATCTCCATCGGCGCGTCCGCTGCCCGCGCACACCGGTTCCGCGAGGACGCCGTGTACTCCAACGCGGACGTGTCGGTGCTGGCGTACCACGCGTTCGGGGCCTGGGAGCGCGATCTCCCGGGGTGCTTCGCGAGCAAGCTGGACAAGCTCGCGCTGGAGACGATGCCGGTGTTCATGGCCACCACGAACGCGATCAACAAAGACGGCAGCGTCAGGCTCATCGGCGACGCCGTCGTCGAGGCGTTCTCGTCCATTTCTTCACGGGCGGCGCAGCAGGATATGGTCGAGATACCGCTCGCATTCGACGCCTTGGACTAGCGGCCCGCGACGCCGCCAGATCCCGACGTCCTCGTCGTCAACTGGGATCTGCGCCATCCAATATTCCCAGCCTCCGCGACGCCCCTGCGATACTCCAACGCATGCACGACTCGCCGCGCGGCACGCGCCAAAAGCCCGTACCTCGCCGTCCAGTGGCGCATGGAGACGTCCAGCCCCGAGCTGCTCGAAGACTGCGCGCACGCGCTCGTCGACGTCCTGTCCCGGCTCCTCCGCGATTTTGCCCTGGCAGAAAATATCACGACCGTCTGGTTCGCGAGCGACTACCCGTATCCCGTCGTCCAACACAGTTCGTCGCAGAGGCGGCCAGCGGTTATTGCGAAATCAGGCACCTTTCGGGATTTTGGGGTGCGGCATGAAGAGGCCATCGATATTCTGCGAAAGGCATTGTAAAGAGGGAGAATTGAGCCACTGGGTACTGACTGACTTTGCGGAGGCAATAGAAACCAACAAAGGCATGGAGAAAGGCGTGGAGTCGGAGCTATTGCAAGATTCTGGTACGCTGGGCATCCTGGACAAGCTCGTCAGTATCAATGCAAATTTGTTCGTCAGTGGCGCAAGCAGGTGTAGTCGTAGAAGGTAAGGTGCATTTGGGATTCAAAACAAACAGAGGTGCTTATCAAAACAGTTCGTTCACAAAACAGGTGGTTGAAGCAAGGAATGACGAATGGAGTCGAAGTCGCGAATCGCATTTGAGGAACGTTGTAGAGATTTTCGGTTGACCGAGATGGAATTTGGTCAGGTATATTGCAAAAGCCAGCGAGTTAAAAGAAAGAAAAGGGAGATCCTGCATAGCGAAAGATAGCATAGCATGGGGTACATATGACATGCTCATACCACAGATTCTGATCGTCGTAATGGATAATGTAATAGACTCGCACCCAAAATCTACTCCCGAGGAGCACCCCGTCCAACACCAGCAAATTGCGGCCTGAACTCGCCAGGAGCACCATCCTCCTTCTTGCTGCGGTATCCTTCGCGGTCGCCGCGGGGGGCGCGGTAGGCACCGCCCTCGCCACCAGCTCCGGGCGGACGGTAGCAGGGCGGGGGGACGCACGGCCTTCTTGTAGGTGGCAGGGACGATCTCGGCGGGGAGGTGAAGCCTAGGAAAGATCAGGCGAGAAAAGAGGCAAGACAAGGAGAGATACGCACCATTCACGGAGGTACTCGACACCCTCGGGGGTCAAGACGTAGTAGTACCATTGCCAAGAGAACTGGGTCTTGACGAGGCCCCTGGAAGTCAGGCTTTGGAGAGCCTTGATGACCTGCAGGTTGGGGACGTCGAGCTCCTCGTGCTTGGGCGCGTTGAAGTCTTTTTTGGCGACGAGAACACCCTCTGCAGAAAGATCTGTTGGCCAAACTCCCATCAACGCCAGATTACTGCGACGCACCCTTGAAGAGGTTCTCGTAGATGATGCGCCTGTTCTGCTTAGGGATAATCATGCTGGGCCTGCGGGTTTATTTGCGGAAGCTGAAAATGCGACAAAACGACGGGTTTAGGGACAGATCGTGGGGCAAGAGGCGGCACATACTGCGACGGTGATTCGCACTGGGTTCCGGCTGCAGAGAAAAAAACAGCGTCAGTCGTCATCCGGAAAGGCGAGAGGCCATCCATCCAGTTCCACCCCTCCAAACGGCTCGAAACGAGTCTCTTTGTGCTCTGGCGGATCTGGGGATGCGGATGGACAGACTTACAGCACGGATTTTGGGGACGGTCTTGCGGGGAGTCTTGACGTTGACGAGCGAGTCGGCGACCACACACCACACATCGCCCGGATGGAAGTGTGGTCGTGTTTGGCTGCACCCTCCCATCAATTCTCCCAACATATAATAATATTATTTAATATATGTGGTCCCAGGATCCAGGCGGAATTCAAATCGACAAGGCCTGTCGAGCTGATTATCTCGGTATGAAGCTCTCCTTGACGCTCCTTCATACACTGATCACTTCTTAGATCTTCGAATCTCTCTGTGCTTATCATCCAATTCGCGCGGATGTCTCCGCGCAACCGCCGCTCCATACTCAACGACAACCGCACGCGGGGCGACAAGGGATCGAGGACCATGACCAGCTCGGCAGGCGTTCATAAAAGCTCAGCGCTCAGGTCGCGTAGGTATGCTGCCGTCGGCGTGTTCTGCATGGTCTGCACGACTTCCTTGACATGAGGCTCTTTCACTGTGAATCTCGTAATCTTCACCAGCTCCACTGCCCGTTTGAATGGCATATCGATACGTAGATTGAATTTCTGGATACAAACGCGCTCGCCGGCAAACTCCTCACATCGCCCGTAATTTGACTAGCAGTCATCGCAGCAAGCTTATTTGCATCAGACTCCTCTCTTGCGCTCTGCAGCCTCGTCCCGACGGTCTGCTCCAGCTGCTGGCGCGTATACGGCTGAGAGTTAATATACAGTGAATACAAATATTCCGGTTGCTTTGAGAAGATGTATTTTTTAATTACTATTTATCATTTTTCATTGATTTTTGAGCTCATCGCCATCGCGAGTTACGCAACCATAAATTTATAAGAGGTCGTTAAGAGAAATGATCAAAAATTAAACCGCACAATTTGAGCGCGCTGGATTGCACGATGACATTTAATAAATTCGTTCTCTGTTCTGTTTACTATCTAAAGAGTTGGATTGAGTTGGAAGAAGAAAGTCGGTGTGACTTGATAGCACGAGAAACACGCGATTGTCACGTCCCGTGGTTTATATTCATAACCGCAGTAACGTCACATTAGATTTGGCCTCTTCGTCGTTGTTGTTGACAACAACGAGCTCGACATGGCTCGCGAATCCGCTCCACAAACCCCTACGCGTCGTTCTCGGCGTAATCAACCCACAGCAACCCCTTCCACCAAGCTGAACCACAAGAACATCCTCGAATGTGCGTGGACAGGCGAACCCATCTACGTGCGCAAGACGAACACCGAGCTCGACTCACTTCCCGACGAACTCGGCGAGCTCCCAGACTCAAAAACCGACGACGACGACGACGCAGAAGAGACCGAAACCGTGTTCTACGAAGCGTTCAAGATGAAGCGCACCGCGACGAGCTACCGCGGCGTGAAGGGCATCCGCATGGGCAAGGCCGAGCTACAGGTGTACCGCGTCGGCACGCCAGTGATGGTCGAGACCGATGCGCTGTCTCCTGTCAAGCGCCCGCCGAGCATCGGGATTATCGTGGCCATGTGGCAGACGCGGGCGAAGGGCGGGGCGGTGGCGGAGGACCCGAGCAAGATGTGCATCCGCATCCACTGGTTCGTTAGACTTAGTGAGATGGCGAACCACCGTGCTGAGCGCGAACACGAAGAGGTCAGTGTAATCAGATATTATATTCTCATTTTTGATACTGACATGATGAAATAGAACGAGATATACTATACACTTGCCGCAAAGGACGTCATCACCCCCGGCGCCATCCTCTCGCGCTGCGCCGTCTCAGGCATACGCACTCGAGCACCCAAAGAGGAACAGCAGAGCAAGAAGCCCAGCTACATTTACGTCCCCAATCCACGCTCCAAACCCCCAACGACGCCCTCAAAGAGCGGCCGGGGCGGCCCAAGCTCGCCTCTTAAGCAAAGCATGCGCTTCTCCCCCACCAGCGACGACGACGACGACGAGGCAGAGCCCACGGAACTAGACACAGATCCAGACAAGAACTTCTACTGCCGCTATGCGGTCGACTCGCGCCGTGGTATATTCTACGACCTCAGCTGGGAGCGGCATCGCACAGACTGCTTGATACAGTCGAAGCCTCCGCAAAACGCGTCGGGATCGAGCTCGAAAGGGGCTGACCCGTCAACGTGGGGCGCAGGTCTTCTCTGGGATGTCATTCCGAAGCCAAACCGGGAGGCGAAAGGGAAAGGAAAGAAGAAACAGGATCCCCTAGAGGAAATCTCCGAATCCAAGGTCGATGACTCTGACGAGTACGAAGGCGATGAAACAGATGAGGACGACGAAGACGGCGTGGACCCCGATGAACAGAGTGCGTCAGACGGCGACGGCGACCAGGATGAACCTGATGACGACGACGACGACGACCCAGGCAACCCGCACACCCGCGCAAACGCAAACGCGCGCAGCAAAAAACACCCCGCAAGCGCAGTAAAACCACCTTCGTGCAGCCCACGCCGCACTCCAAAGCCGTGCTAGCGAAGCGCCGAAAACGCAGCGCCGCCAACCCCGACACCCCGACCGCGTCGCCGCGCAAACGCAAATCGACGACCTTCGCCGTCCGGAATCCAGAGCAGTCGCTCACGTTCCAGGCGAGCATGGCGCATCTACCGAAGGACCTGTGGCTCCGGTCGATGCACGCGCTGCATGTGGGCAGCAGGCCGGATGTGCTGCCGTGTCGCGAAGAAGAGTATGCGCGGGTGTTGAGGTGTGTGGGCGAGCTTCTAGAGGAAGGGAGTGGCGGATGTGTTTGTGAGTTTGAGTCGAGTTTTTATTTCTGGCTCCTAGTGTTGATACGTTTCGGTAGATATTTCAGGTGTACCTGGGACTGGGAAGACAGCGACCGTACATTCGGTGGTGAAGGAGTTGAAGCGCATGGCGCAAAATAGTGCATGTCGTCTATGGCCTTTCTCTTTTTCTTCTACTGATCAGTGAATTTATAACAGGAAACCAATCCATTTACTTATGTCGAGATTAACGGTCTGAAAATCCCAGAACCATCAGCGGCGTATAGTCTCCTCTGGGAAGGAATTTCGGGACACGACGTCGCCAAAGAAGGCCATCTCCGCCTCAGCGCGAAGGAGAGCCTCAAATCACTTACGCGACATTTCACAACGGGAAACCGTGGCCCAGGAGGACACGCATGGTACAGACCCCTCTATCTTCCTGATCCTCTATCTATTACTAACCTATATCTTAAATACAGCGTAGTCCTCATGGACGAGCTCGACCAACTAGTAACCTCGAAGCAAGACGTCGTCTACAACTTCTTTAACTGGCCCACACTCGTCAACTCACGCCTCGTCGTCATCGCTGTCGCCAACACCATGGACCTGCCCGAGCGCGTCATGACCGGGCGCGTGCGCAGTCGGCTAGGGATGATCCGTATTAATTTCCAGCCGTATACGCGTGAGCAGTTGGAGAAGATCGTCGAGGCGAGGCTGCAGAGCGCAAGAGAGAGCCTGGACGGGGACGAGGAGGCGAATGAGAAGGCGGTGATTGCGCCTGATGCGATTAAGCTTGCGGCGATGACTGTTAGTCGGATTACGGGCGATGCAAGGAGGGTGTTGGATATTTGCCGGTGAGCGCTTGCGTATCCTGAAATTTAACCCATGTATTGAGATGCCATTCAGACGCGCAGTGGAGCTCGTAAAAACTACCAAGGCCACAGTGAAAGCCCCTCATGTTAAGGAAGTCGTGCAGACCATGCAGAACACGCCGACGGCAGCGTACCTACGCGACCTGAGCTTCCACGAGCGGCTGATGCTCGCTTCCCTCGTCAAGTGCGTCAAGCGCGAGGGCGTGGAGGAGATTAAATGGGGCGACGTCCAGCACCAGCACCTCATATACATGGACACACTACCTGGAGAAGACGACCCGCGCCGGAAACCCACGCCTGCCGAGCTGGTCATGGTCCTCGACTCCCTTGTCGCCTCACGTGCGGTCATCGTTGAGTACGGAGCGGCTGTTGCGCGGAAACATCCAGATGAGAGGAGACTACTTTTGAATATTGAGCAGGGCGAGGTGGAGAAGGTGTTGGGGGATGTGGGTGGGGTGAAGTGGAAGAATGTGCTTGGGAATTGATTTTAGGATGGTTGCTTTGTTTGGATTTCTTATTTGGGCATTTTTTTTTTTTTTTTGGAGATTTTTGTAGACGGGATACTACCCTCGATGTGTAATAAATTAATAAACGCCATCCTCGAAGGCATCACAAAACTTTGGGTGTGTAAAAATAAAAGGCTTGGAAGGTGTGTTATAACTTCGAAGTTCGGATCGTCTGTTCATGGGCGCTAATTTTTTCTCTACTGCCCGTTCTTGGCTCTGAGCAAATGTTCCTGAGTTGTCTTTCAAGATCATATTATTACCGCTTTTGAAATTTACGTTGTATACTCCAGCTCAAGCCATTATGAGCACTGAGCACGACATTATCAAGGCGTTCTTTCTATGCCTGACCCGAAGGCTCTTACAGCGCTCGGAGCTCCAATATGAATTCCCACAAGTGTATTATGTACACGGCCATGAGCATGTTTAGACGTTGACGACATGCTTCCTTGATGTTCCCTGCAGATGACCCCATTCGCCTTCCCCACACTCCCAGAACATCCGGATCTAACACCCCACAGGCCCCGCATTTGTACGGGAGATGAACAGAGAGGTTGGAGACCTGGAAATAAAGAAAAGACAATTCGGATGACCAGTGCTCCCAGATTCGGTATGCTCTCCTATCTAGAGCTAATGGCAGCGCAGCTGCGGTACGCGGATAATTTGATGTTTCCTAGAGCCAATTCTAGCGCCTGTCTAGCGCTCAGCCGTACTTACTTGGATCCATACGGATGGAGCATCGTGGTCGGGTGTTTCCTGTAACTGCTGCGGTCATGGGGCCGGGAGGAACTTCGAATACCTTGGCTCTTCTTTACGATGCAACGTTGGTGGCGCGCAATGCGGTGCCGGCACAGACCGAATTGACATCCTCAACCATCCTCGCTGTTCGAACGCTGCCTATAACTTGCAGTCTTCGGATCATCCACCACCTCAATGAACCCGTTATATATCCATTCTCAATTGACATCGAGGTAACAGCAGGTTACTATCAGACCTCCAATGCCCACCACGTCGCACTCCGGACGCCCTGTACAACAGAACCCCGTTCTTCCTTGGGAGCTCACGGATGTCGTCATCGACCACCTCCGCCACGACGTTCGCGCTCTCGGTATCTGCGGCGCAGTATGCTCCGAATGGCTGTTTCGAAGTCGGTACCACGTTTTCTCGACGGTGCAGCTGTGGCCGTGGCGGATGCGACGGTTCGTCCAGCTCGCAGAGGACGACAGATGCACGTTCACCAATTTCATTACGCGCCTCGAGATGGACGATTCCAGAGGAGGGAAGACCAGTGATGGCCGAACCACAAATGCAGGTGGACAACAGGGCCGAGGACAGCGAATCGAGGCCGAAAAGAACGTCGTGTTCAACGAAGCGATGGCCCATTCCAATTTGAAGTGCCTTGCGCAAGTCAGCGCCATTCAAATCCGCAACGTCGACTGGACGACGCTGAGTCCGGCACAACAAACTTCCTTACGCGCGCAGCTCCGCAAATTCTCTCAGCTCCGACGACTCGAGCTCCATGACGTCGTGTTCCACGATGTGCGCGAGGTGGTGCGGATCCTCGCGTCGGTTCCATCCCTGCACCACATAACCGCGAACGTCAGCTTCATGAAATACTTGGAACATAATCTTGCTTTACCTGTTCCTTCCAGTGCGTCGAACGCGCTGAGGTCGATAGAGTTGGGCACGGACGAGGGCATTGCCGTACTCCTGAACTGCGTCGCCAATTCCGACCAACCCCATCCTCTCCAGACGATGAGACTGCGAAACGTGGAGAACAGGCACCTTCAGTATATCCGAAATGCGCTCAGAACCTCTGGCACGCATATACAGCGCTTATCTCTGGACTTCACGCACGAAAAGGTATCCCTCGTATCCGAAGGTAGCAAAACGTTCTCACCTCTCGCCAGAGCTGACCTTCTCCCCACAGACGACCTGGATCTCTCCACCCTCAGCGGCCTGCGCACGCTGTCCGTTGGAGGCCTCCACTTAGCCTCTTCCACCGCGCGCGTCCTGATTGAGCGCACCCTCCCAAAAATTCTAGGCCGAATCGAAGCACCGTTCTTCACTGCGCTGGAAGTGCGCTTCCATCTGGGGGCGCCCTTCTCTGCGGAAGCGATGGCGTGCATCGATTGGAGCCAGCTGCAGAGAGTATTGCTCGAGCATCGTTTCTTTGGGCTGTCTACCGTTCGGATCGTCGTTGAAGTTTCGCATTCTGACTCTGGTGTGGGCTCGGCGACCTGTGTCGAACGAGAGATGCGGGCCGGGATGAGTGAGCTGCTCGTCAGCGGCGCCTTGGATCTGCGGGTGGTGTGCGAGAGTACGATGGCAATAGAGGGTGGCTTGGTTTATGACATTGGGTACGGTTATTTTGAGCCATGGGTTTCCGCGCGTGTTGACTGATGGATGCGGTATAGCGACAAAGAATGAGAGCGAAGCTCAGTGGTAGTATTGGGAGACGATTTGAGGTAACGCTGAGGCTGGTGGAACATGGAGGATGTGAATAAAGAAGTGAAAACGCTTATCGCGTGCTGTATGTGTACAAGCTTGCAAAGATAAGGATAATAATGATCTTCGGTGACACCCCGGATTCTATGGCTTCTTGGCTTCTTTGTAACATACTTTGTCCAGTGAATGATGAATACAAGTAGCTACAGTATACGCAGACTATCTAATACAGGCGCATAATGGGTCGAATTCGAACTCGGGTACTTGGGGTGTATTCCTTTAGCGCCCTAAATTAACAGGTAAATATTGTCTTGTGCTCTGTGAGCGCACATGCAGCTTCGATATACGCCACTTGTGCAGCTTACTGAATCCTTGCTTACCATCGTCTTAATAGTAATACTGCCTTTACTGTCTTATTTCGATTAATCTGGATGTCCCGTGCCCCCAAGGCAAGTGGTTATGCCCGAAATCCGTCGCTTGTCGCAATCCATAACCTTCTATGATAAGTTCTATCCATGCCCCAGCAGGTTCTCCGGTAGTTATGTCCCAAACGAATGTAATTTGCTTTCTGCTGTGTGCATCATGCACTTGGCGCGGAAAAAATTGGCCGGAAAAATCTCTATTTTATCCCATGTCCTATCCAACTAGCCGCAAAGTAAATTGCGGCCACCTTGTCCGCTGAATCAATGGAAATGGGACAGTAATACAGTCTCTTCTTCATATGCTCACAGAAGAAGGTAAGCGCTCAGAGGTTGAGCCTATTGGACTACGTTTGAACATTGAAAGTTAAACATTGAGCATCAAACCGTCGCGCGCACGAGCGTCTATTTTGGTGCGAGTCGGCGGCAATAGGTGAGTTTCGACAGGTCTTCGATGATCGGGCTATGCATGAAGCCCGACGACCCGTGCGCGTGAGCACTGAATTTCTGGTTTGGACTGGCTTGGATGAAATAATTTATCTATCGCGGTTAAATAGCGGTAAAGGAATCCAGGATGGAGGCGATAGATCGCGCGCTTACTGCGTCTTGTATGAGGCTTTGGGCGCGTTGGAATCGTTTTTATTGTGAGTTCAGAGGAAAATTATTGCAGTTCACATAACCCTCAAATTAATCCTCTAACCGATTTTTTTTCTTCTGGATTTCGCGCAGTCAACGAACCTGCCAGGTCGCTTGCAGATCGCCTCGGTTTGTTGTCGGTTTGGCGATAATAATCTGTGGGAAAGCAAGCTGGTTACGGCATAAAATGCCGCAATCGGAGGATTAGTCAACCTGTGTTCGTCCACACTTGCTTGTTCTTGCCATGACCTGGTGCACTAAAACTGTAATTCAAACGTTCAACGGTCTACAGGTGAGTAGCTTTTATATCATACAAACCATACACACAGCCAAGTGTACTCAATAACGTTATTTAATCTGCCTAGATCTTTCTAGAGTCCGAGTCAATATAAACTTAGCGACTGTCAAACCGTGATGTAGGAACTTGGGAACGTGTCGGCGATGCTATGCCGCAGTGATGTAACTTTATAACGAACCAAGCAGGATTCTTTGCTATTCGCACTCAAACTCCCTAGGCTCTCTTTTTTCTCCCAACTACCACTACGCCAACCTCGCGGGCCCCCCGCAGGCAGCACGCAGCCGCACGAAGTAGCAGCAATGATGAACTTCCGCTACCAATCCCTCGCCAAACCCTGGCAAACCCAAACCCGCTTCATGCGCACCCGCCTGCAGCGCTGGCTGCTCGGCGGCATCCTCTTCACGGTCGTCGTGACGCTCTATGGATTTTCGAGCCATGGGCGCCGGCACATCAATACCATCACCGAGAAGTTTGCGCCGCATTTCGTGGAGGCGCCGCCGCTCGACCTCGATCAGCCGCCGACGTACGAGCACCTGAAGAAGTGGGAGATGGACCTCCCGCAGCACAACCTCGATCTCCCGTTCCCTGAAGGCCGCACCGGCCGATATGTGCTGTTCCACAACCAGATCCAGATGCTTGGGTGGAATAACCAGCTGAACGAGGTGTAAGCGCCCTTACGCTTTATGGATGATGTTGTGCTAGGCTGACGGGGATGCTTATCAGACTGATGAATACGTGGCTGGCGTACAAGTCCGGCCGCGCCTACGTGTTCCAGGACTACATCTGGAAGTCGGACTACTACCCATGGCCAGAGAGCAAATTCCGCGAATGGATCCCCCGCACGCCGCTGAACGCCCTCATCTCCGGCCCCTCCGCAGGCGGGCCCTGGGACCCTAACGACACCGCGCCCCGCTCAGTCTCCGAGAAGTGGTTCGACATCGTCTGCCCCAAAGAGGAGCGCCGCATCATCAACACGCACGACGTCAAGCCCCCGATCTACTGGGAGAACGGCGACGTCATCTTCAACCACTGGCAGAAGCTTTTGAGCGAGGCGCCGGAGCGGTGCCTCGAGATCCAGGCCGCGCCGCGCGAGGAGGACGGGTTCGGGCAGACGTTCGACCTGTTCCTCTGGGGCACGACGCGCATCCTGCCGCTCTGGGAGGGCTTCCGCGACTCGCCCGTCAGCCGCCTCTTTGGCACGTCGCCGATCGTGCAGTCAGCGGTGGACAGGAACGAGTATCTGTTCATGCCGCGCGGGCCGCGCCCGCCCGTCCCGGCGCCGATCGACCCGTACAAGCGCATGCTTGCGATCCATCTGCGCCGCGGGGACTACAAGGAGGCGTGCTTAGGCCTCGCGAACTGGAACTCGACGTTCTACAGCTGGAACCTCCTCCCACAGCTGCCGGACGACTTCAAGAACCCGCCGGGGTACGAGTGGGGGCACAACACGCCGGAGAACGTCGCGTACTATTTGGAGCACTGCTACCCCACGGACGAGTTCATCATCAACAAGATCAATCAGTCGCGGAAGGACTACGTCGCCGCGGCGAAGCCGGGCGAGGTCAGGTACCTGGACGTGCTGTTCCTGCTGACGAACGACAAGACGGACTGGGTGGACAAGCTGAAGGCGCAGCTGGCGCCGCACGGGTGGAATACGATTGTGACGACGCGCGAGCTGGAGCTGGACCAGGAGCAGAAGGACGTGGGGATGGCGGTGGACATGGACTTTGCGCGCAAGGCGGCGGTGTTCATTGGCAATGGGGTACGTTTTCGCCTTGCGGTTGCTATTTCTTGAGAGCGCGTACTGATGGTTTTTGACAGTGGTCTTCGTTCACGAGCAATATCCTACATAGGCGCTTGGTCGACCGCAAGCCGTGGATCAGCAACCGCTTTTACTGATTTGGGTTTTATGTGCTTGGGATTACTTGGGATGCTTTGTTGTTTGTTATCTTGTATTGTAAGGCTGTTTAATGACTAGATAGGAAATATGTTGTCTGTGTGTAGTATATACCCCAACCAAAAATATTATTCGCTACCTTCGCTGCCTTGTCCAGGTTCTTGTCAATTGAAAATTCAACTTCCAACCTGCAGCTTCGCCACTCTCCAAACGGCAAACACTAAGCAAAGAAAACAAGAAAGATGAAGTGGAGAAGTGTGCCACTTCGGCGGAATATGTGCGGGTAGATCTTAGGTAGATCGAATGCAAGTCACCTCGTCAGCGTGCTGATTATCAGTACAATGGAAGTCGTGGTCGGAACTCTCGTAGACTCTTCATTTCCTGCCATCTCCCGATATCTCGCAGGCGTATCTATTCGTTCGTTAGGCATCCAGAAATTATTTTTCGATGATCATGTATGGATGAAGTGCATCATTCTTCCAGTACGTAGGTTCGTACTCACCGCGATTCATTTATAATAGCTTCTAACCTACATAGAACGATAGTTAGAATGTCGTTACACATTTTGCCAGCGTGTCGCGACCGCATGGACAGGAGTTATGTTACATTTTTACTGGATTACAATATATCGTGAGGATTGCTAAAGGAGGTACTTATGTCTGAAGGATATCTACGTACGCCTATCCATACTCTGACTTGGCATTGAATGAAGATCACAGCTCGTCTATATGCATCTGCCGGAGGCATTCCAACTTTTAAATTCATTCACAAGGATCTTTTGCGCTTTGAAACACCTGTAGCATATGAACCTATAAATCCCCCACCTTGGATTCCGACTCGACGACTCCTTCTAATGAATAGGTAAATTCCAATGGATTCTTGATGGATTCTACAAGGATTCTATCAAGATTCCATCATACAATTATCTTGCAAACATCAGAATTACTGTGAACGTTCCCAGCAGTGCTTTCTTTTGTGATCATTACATGGAATACTGGTCATACTTATGGGATTCCTTGACCTAGTGTAGAAGTCGCTTTTTTGGCGATCGTCGGTGGAAGATTCGAAGAAGGACACATGCCACCGCAGATCACGTGCGAATAAATATCAGTGATCACCACATGTCCGAAACTTGATCACTCTCCCTCATCTTCCAGCCTCGTCCAGCGGAACCTAACGACCTCAAACTCTATCATTAACACCACCGTCGCTCCAAGATGCCCCCAAAAGCAAAGCAGGCCTCTGGCTCATCGAGCAAAGTCAAGGAAGACAAGGTAATCAGCCACACTTCCTCCTCGCGGCGGAACGGATGACATTGACCATGGTGCCCCCTCCACACAGACCTTCGGCATGAAAAACGTGGGTATCCGCACCTCATTCGATCCGCGCACCGATGATGAACCAAACCCCTGTAGAAAAACAAATCTTCCAAGGTGAAGGCCGAGGTCGCGCGCATCCAGCAGCAGGCGTCGATGGCGGGCAAGTCGCGCGAGGCGCTCGAGAAGGAGAAGGAGAAGGCGCTGCGCGCGAAGGCACTGGCGGACGAGGAGAAGCGCCGCAAGGAGGAGGCCGCGCTGCTGAAGCCCGTGCAGACGCAGAAGGTGCCGTTCGGCGTCGACCCGAAGACGGTGCTTTGCGTGTTCTTCAAGGCCGGGACGTGCGAGAAGGGCAACAAGTGCAAGTTCAGCCATGATCTGAATGTAGGGAGGAAGGTGGAGAAGAAGAACCTGTATGCGGACAGTAGGGAGGAGAAGATGGAGGGTGTGTGGACTTACTTTGTGCTGTGCGCATAAGCTGAAGTTTTCTGTCTAGATACGATGGACAAGTGGGACGAGGAGAAGCTGCGCAGCGTCGTGACATCCAAGGCCGGAAACCCACGGACAACCACCGATGTGCGTCCCTTTCTTCGCTACGCTCACAACGCACCACTAACGCACCGCCTGCACAGATCGTGTGCAAGCACTTCATCCAAGCCATCGAGTCACAAAAGTTCGGCTGGTTCTGGGAATGCCCCAACGGCGAGAACTGTCAGTACCGCCACGCGCTCCCGCCCGGCTTCGTGCTCAAGTCGCAGAAGAAGGCCCTGGAGGACGCGGCGAAGGCGAACGTCATCAGTCTGGAGGAGTTCCTGGAAGTCGAGGTGCGTATCTCTCCCCTCTCGTCGTCACCCATCATCTTATTCAATTTCCTGTAGCGACACAAACTGGGCTCCAACTTGACGCCCGTGACGCCCGAGACGTTCGCGGTGTGGAAGAAGACGCGGATGGACAAGAAGCAGGCGGAGGAGGAGGCGCAGCGCAAGGCGAAGGACGTGCAGATGAGCGCAGGCAAGAACAGCGGCATGAGCGGAAGGGATCTGGTACGTGCCCTTCTTTCCTCGCTTTCCTTCATTCCGCATTGTGTCATTCGATACTGACGCTGGGTGCAGTTCCAATACAACCCCGAGTGGTTTGCGGACGAGGACGACGGCGACGGGTCGGAGGACTGGGATCTGGAGCAGTACAGACAGCAGCAGGCGGCGGAGGACGAGGAGGAACAGGACCGGGACGTCGCAGAGCAGACCGAGCGCGTTGCGGGCCTGGCGCTCGGGGACGGCGGCAGCGGTGGGAACGAATGAAGATGACGCTGGTCGTGTTGCATTTCTATCAGTGTATTTGTACGGTTATGTGTGGACCACTCCATCGTCCGCGTCAGATTTATCTAGCACTACAATGTCACAACACTATCTTTCATGCACTTCACCTCTTCTGTTCTGATCATCAGCACTTTCACGTCTTGCCGTTGTTCATGTGTTTCATGTGGAAATCGAGCATCGCAAGAAAAAGATACATTACACACAAGAAAAGTACACTAATCCTCTTCGTCGCTACCATAATCCGCTAGGCCCAGCCCAGCCGTCGAAGGCGGGGGCGGGGCGCGCTGCTGTACCGGTGCCGCCCCATTCCGTTTCCGGATCTCTGCGAAGTACTTCAGGCCCTCTAGCGTGTCGCTGCTCAGCAGCCCTGAGGGCTGAGGCGGCGCCTGCTGCTGCTCGGGCTGGGGCGACACCGACTCCTCACTCCGACCTTCATTTTCCGGCGACCCACCCTCTATTCTCCTCCTTTTCGCATCCGGTCTGCCATCTTCCATGTCCTGGTCCTCCCTCCCTCCTCGTCCTCTTCCACGCCCTCCTCGAGCGCCCGGACCGCGCGCATGGCGTCGACGATGCGCGGATCCATGCGGGCTTTTATGGCCTCTTGCCCCATGGTGACGAGGCGGCGCTTCTCCGCGACCTTCTGCACGGGGTTCGGGTCCTCCGTCGCCCAGCGGACGTTGAGGATCTCGTCGTTGTCGAGTGACTGGCACGCCATGGCTTCCTTGGCGAACTGCGCGTGGAACTCGGAGACGTAGGTGACGAAGGCGACGCTGCGGTATTGGAGGACGCGTACTGTGCGAAATCACGGTTAAATATCCTGCCCAGCAAAAGAAGTAAATAAAAGAAGAGAGAACGTACTCCGCTCGATGGTGCCCCACTCCCTGAAATGCCGCGTCACGACCTCCTCCGTCTCCTGCCCGTTCCCCGTCTCCTTGATCCGGCCCACGTACAGCGTGCGATTCTGGCGGTTGAAGCTGCCGACGCCGCCCATGTCGTCGCGGTAGTCCGCGAACTTGTCGCGCGCGAAGCAGTCCTTGGAGCTGTCCGGCATGGCACCCGTTGCATCGGGGAGCGTGTGCCGGTACTCGCACTCCCAGCCGTACGGGCAGCAGCCGCGCGCGAAGAAGAGGCAGGTGTATTGCATGCCCGTGGTGTTGGCGCGGGTGAGGCCCGAGTCGGTTTTGATGTGGCACCGTGTTTGGGATTTGACTTTGCTGTGGGTGCGGGTTAGAGGGTGTTGTGCGAAGGGGAGGGGGTGGACTTACTTGGAATAGCTGTCTTCGCGGTCGCCGCCTGCCCACTTGTTGTACCAGATGTCTGTATAGTTCAGTATTTTGTTTCTCGTCATAGACAATATGAACTACTCACTGTACTCTTTTCCTGTCTGAACCGCCTCTGTCTTTTCGACCTCGCCCGGCTTCACCTGCTTCCGCGCAGGCTTGAGCTTTTTCGGTGGCCGCGGCGCCTGGGGGATGGGTATTGGCTGAACTACCGTAACCTCACTAATCTCAGTCTCTGCTACGGCGACCGTCGAGCTCATCGTTTTCGTCGTTGGCGATGGGGGAGTGGTGGTGGTTGCGGAGAGGGGACGAAAGTGAGTGACAGTGACACATTCGTCACACCATATCCTGCACATGACTCGCGGCCCGCGGGCTCCACGTGACTGCCCATGGCGGACTTCGCCGCCGACTCGCGGCTCGCCGCCGCTGCGAACGACGACGGGATGCTCCGCATCCACCGTGCTCTGCACCCTTTCCTCGTTGCTGGACCACCATGTCGGCAGCGTCTCTCGACCACCGCGCCTAAGAAGCCGTACTACATCACCACCCCCATCTTCTATCCAAACGCGGCGCCCCACATCGGGCACCTCTATTCGCTGGTCGCGGCGGACGTGTTTGCGCGGTACCAGCGTCTGCGCGGACGCGATGTGCGTTTCCTCGCTGGGACGGATGAGCATGGGATGAAGATACAGAAGGCCGCGCTGAAGCACTTTGGCGAGCCTGGGAGGGAGAGGGAATTCTGCGATGCGTTGAGCGAGCGCTTTCAGGTGAGTTTCGGCGGCACTAGTTCGCAACGGTTGCGGAAATGGATAGAGGGATGGCTTCATGCAGACCCTTCAGCGCTATGCAATGTACAAAAACTGTGGACTAACTGATACTTGGAATTTTGTTGGCAGGATTTGGGTCGCAAAGCCAACATCAGCAATACGTGCTTCGTCAGGACGTCGACAGAGACGCATCATCGCGCCGTCGAGGATGTTTGGGTGCGTTTATCATCTACCACCTTCTCATTCTATAATCAAACTGAACGCACCCCTACAGCGCCGACTCTACGAAAAAGGATTCATCTACAAGGGCAACTACGCCGGCTGGTACTCCGTCACCGACGAGTGCTTCTACACCGACGCCCAAGTCGGGCCCTCCCCGCACGACCCGCACCAGACCGTCGCCCTCGAGACCGGCGCCGCCGTCGAGTGGTCCAGCGAAGAGAACTACATGTTCCGCCTCTCCGCCTTTCGCGGCGCCCTGCTCGCGCACGTCGCGTCGTCGCCGACGTCCGTGTACCCGGAGCAGTACCGCGAGCAGGTGCTCGGGTGGCTCGGTGCGGCGCTGGAGGACATCTCCATCTCGCGCCCCTCCGCGCGCCTATCATGGGGCGTGCCCGTCCCCGCGGACCCGGGGCAGACGGTCTACGTCTGGTTCGACGCGCTCCTCATCTACCTCAGCGGCGCCGGCTACCCGTGGGCCACCCCAGAGGGCGCGCTTGACGTCCAGGAGATGCGCGCGCGCGGCTGGCCCGCAGACCTCCAGGTTGTGGGCAAGGACATCCTGCGCTTCCACGCGGTTTACCTGCCCGCGATCCTGCTCGCGCTGAACGCGGCGCCGTACCACCCCGGCAGCGCCTTCGCGCCGGCGGAGGGGGCACAGGTGCCTCTGCCGCGCACGCTGCTAGCCCACGCGCATTGGACGGCGGCGCAGAAGAAGATGTCGAAGAGCGTGGGCAACGTGGTCGACCCCATGGCGGCCATGGAGGAGTGGGGTGTTGATGCTATCCGGTTTTATCTTATGAGGATTGGCGGACGGTGGAGGGGGGATGTTGGTAAGTTTTTCTTTTTCCTTCTTCTTTCCTTTTGCTTCAAGCTTCACATTTTGTCACTGCTTTGGATTCGGAGTCTCTAGTATAACGGAACTTTCAGCTCGCAGACTGGTTTTGACTTCAAGGAAAGGGTGCACTGGACTGCTGGCACATCTTGGTTGCCCACCATCCTATTTCCTTTTCGGTCTTGCATCCCTGCCTGCGAGCTGTTTCTTCCACACCGAGTTCCGCGTCTCAAGCTCTCTTTCCAATCTCCGTTTCTGAATTCCTTCTCTCTCCTTCTCTCTTTCCCGTGTTTTTCCCCACCTTTATCACCGCAATTTGAGCACCATACTAATGCACCTGTCCACCCAGACTGGTCCGCGGAGCAGCTCGCTAAGCACAAGCACGAGATCGCCGCGCAGCTCGGGAACTACTTCCTCCGCATCGCGTCCCCGCGCATCGCCGCGCGCGCCACGCCCCTCGCCCAGGACCCCCAGCGCGGTCTCCCCTCTGACCTCCAAGGCCTTTTCCTGGCTCGCAGCGGCGACGGTGGTGCGAGCAACAATGGTGATGGTGATAGTGCGAACGCCGTGGAGGGGGGCGAGGACCCGAATTACGCGCAGCTGGCGATGACGCGCGCGCTGCCTGGGAAGGTGGTTCAGTTGATGGACACGTACGAGGCGGGGCTGGCGCTGGCGGAGGTGATGGAGGTGCTTAAGCATGTGCGTTTCCTGCCTTTTTTCTTCTTGAATGTCTCATTCATCCCCTAACGCACGGTTGGCAGGCGAACAAGAGCATCAGCGAGATCGAGCCGTGGACGCGGACGACCCCGCCGGAGCTGGTGCACAGCACGCGCCTCGTGGGGCTGGAGACGCTGCGCGTCGTCGGCGCGTGCCTCGCGCCCTTCATGCCTGACACGGCGGCGCGCCTGCTCGCGGCGCTGGATGGCGGCGACGGCGTGGTTGGGACGCAAGATGTCTTGGGGAAGGTGGGCGATGTGGATTCGGGGGGCGAGCAGGAGATGGAGGCGTTTTGGCGGAGGTGGAATGGGAGGGAGGTTAAGGGCGTGAAGTTGTTCTAGAAGTGAATTTTCGGTGCTTGGTATTTATGCTGTTTTATATCATTCATCCTATGGAGGCAACCCGACTATTTGATGATGGGATCCCATTCAAGCAGTGGAATATGACAACGCGTCAGTCAGTTTTCCTCATTTTTGAATTCGCATTTCCGATTTTTTAAAAGAGGTGTTCGCGCCATCGATAATGCATCAATAAATCTACTGTATGATAAGTCCAAGAAGGTTGTATTCAACATCCATGTAGCCATCGTATAAAGGTCCATTCGTCATAAGTTTAAAGGGAGCTCGTAAATCATTCGTGGTAAAGCAGGCAGGCCCAAGATCCGAACTACGCCTGCCCCGTCAAGGATGCCGTCTTGTCTCCTCCAGCGCAATTTGAAACATTGCTCCTCAGCCCATCAGGTGAGGCTGCAACGGAACGGCGGATGGACCAGACAGCGAACGCGGCTATGATATAGCATTCTTATCAGTATCCCCATTTTTTTTTTACTCATGATATAAGTAGAGTCGCACCGATGAAGCTCTGCACAATGCTCAGAGACCCTGCTGTAGCCCCGCTCCCACACCACCCTTCTGCCTCGCCGTCGGAGTATCTTGTGGTACCGCAGTTATAGTGGACTTGCGACAAGATCATGATCCCCGCAGCTACCGCATTGCATTCGTGAGCTCGGTATGAACCAAATTGCGCTTATTGTGTGCCTACTCACCGAAGTATATCGGCACTAGGGGCAGGAACGAGTAATAGTGGGCGGACGCTTTTGTCAGGGCATGCGTTGATAATGGCCGATTGTTATAAATTAGCCTTTTAGATATAGTCAGTAGATGGGTTATGTAGGCGTGATAGAAGCTCAAATCGACGCACAGAACGGTTGTCCAGATCCATGTGTAGAAGGAAGTAGCAGCGATGATAATCGCGAATTTCCCTAAGAACGGATGTCAAAATTTGGTTCTGCAGCGCTTGAGTCTTGGAGGCGTACTGACATTGATTAGGGGAAAAATCGCTAGTGATGGATAAGTATATCCCGAGTCCTTGGTTCATCAACGCCAGAGCGAGGGTCAAACCTAGTAAGAGCAGTCGCCGTCAGGTATGTTCGAAACTTGGGAAGAAAAGGGAGTGGGTTTACTGTAGAAAGTCGTCCGTAATGTGAGATCAGACATGATAGATATGGCGGACCGAAGAGGTTGTAGGAGTCTGGATGGGATGCAGTCGCGTTGTAGAGAACGGAAGGATTAGATTCATGGCACTTTATATAGGGTTGGACTCCGCTGGCCATGCGAAATCTTGAAATTACGCGCAGCGTGCACCGCCTTCGTCTACTAGTGGCTACTAGTGGTGTCCTGGTCTTGTATGTAGGGTTCAATAAATTACAGATGGAAATATGACTGATGCCATTGGAAAATCAGGGAAAATCGAGTCCCAACTGAGTTCGGTCGATGGGCTTGGTAGGCTTGGTCGGTGATGCCATGCGGGGTGTAGACGGAACACGAAATCAGCCTCCACACTGCACAGTGGCCTCCATCAACGCTATGCAAGGCGCAGGTGGATTTGAAGGCGGCATATGTTTGCGGTAGGCTGTACATGTTTTATGGCGCAGCTGTGCGCGCCTCTAGTATCGACTTGGCAGATGTTATTTGATGTTCATCCATGCAGTTCGTCGACGTTTGAAATAGACCCTTGCTACGCCACACCGGTGCCCAGACAATGCCCGCCTCGCGGAGCTTCGAAGTTTCATAGCCACATGAGCTCACATGAGTCGATGAGTCTAGCATTTCCGAAGGCGTCCTCGT
Organism: Pholiota molesta; assembly: GCA_014925825.1. Taxonomy (NCBI): domain Eukaryota; kingdom Fungi; phylum Basidiomycota; class Agaricomycetes; order Agaricales; family Strophariaceae; genus Pholiota; species Pholiota molesta. Next base: position 101,527 of record JACGCK010000117.1, read on the forward strand.
TGAGGCTGGCTCGTAGACAAACGCATTTCCGATATGCAATCTATTTAGCGACAATAAGACGAATGACGACTTACAGCTGAATATTCTCATATTCCCAGTTCGAATAATATCAGCATGAAGGTATGAGACTCGGATAATATTGAGAAGTTGGGCGCTTCTTCAATATTCAGAAAAAAACAAGTACTGGCTCCGAAGAGTCAAGACGGGAGCCCAAACGCCGGGTTTTACCGGATGGTAGAGCGCCGACGAAATATTTGATGGCGCCAAGCATCGATGATCGCCAGACCAATCCTTCAAGTTCATCGACATCCATCCATCTCATCAGAATCCATTGGCCAATCTTTCCATCATAAACTGACTGGCCTTCCTTCTGATAAAAGCTGAAATAGCAAGGAATCAAACGAAACAGGAAAGTTGCGGCGAAAATGCGAACCTAATGCTCTAGACCCAGCTTCTTGCAGTCGTGGCCACCAGGTGTATCTGAATTGGTGAAGATATCATTGATACTGGAAGCGTGAAAGGTGTTGTTGTCAGCGAGCCAGGCCTCCAAGAAGCGTTCCCATCCGATGTTGCAGGTCAACTGACAACTGAGGTAACCTCATGTAAGGTTGTCGTTGCTCCTGTCTCTCTTGCGGGCGATTCACTCCAACCAGTTTAGCCGCTAGCGCGCCACAGTGCATGTAGGTATTTACTTCTATTGTCCATTCCCAAAGATGTAGGAGTACTGACGGCTCCTCGTGACTCCGTCTAGAGATGGATATTGGGCACTTTCGCATTCCCTCATCATTGCTCTCTAAAGCCCAAGCCTCAGGCCTATCACTCTGATGCATGTATTTCTAAGCTTGCGAAGCGGAGTGCTCTGTGGGCAGTGGGCTCGGCTCGCGGCCGAGAATTTGAGCCCATCCATTTACAAAAGATCTATTCGGTTCTGGGGTGATTTCATTTCCAACTTGGGAATATGGAAGGGTCACCGCACACGCTACCGTTAGGCTGGCCGCGATTGGAAGTACAAGTCTCAGTCCAGGCTTGTATTTATATCCCCTCTCCATTCTCTCTTGACCTCTCTCTATAAGACGGCAACACTACGAGCCAACTACGAGCCAACCTTTTGTCCTAGCACCAACGCCTCACTATGTCGACCATCGCAATGCGCTTCAAATCTGTGTTCGTCCCTTCGACCAGACGCAATTCTCAGCCTACTTCGTCCATCCATTCCTCCTTCCCTACTTCTGAGCCCATAACACCTATATTGACACATCCGCCCTCTGAAGCGCAACCTGGACAAACATTTCCTTCTACTACTCCTAGGGCTAGCACTGGCAGTAGCACTATCTACTTCTCAGTAGAACAGCCGGACTCGACACACGACCACCGCCCCCGCGCAAACACTACGGGGCGTGCTACCCAAAGAACCCGTATTACATACTATGGGTCGAGCGCGCCTGGCTCGCCCCCAGGTCGCCCACCACGGGAAGTACGTATCAACCAAATCCAAGCGCGCTGTCGTACGTCAAGATGCCCGTTATCCCGGGTGTAAGTCCTAGGCTTGGTCTCTTGCTCGCGCTGTGCTGGAATACGGATTTGACTGTTCCTATTTATAGTACTGCTTCTGATCCTTTCTGCGCCTCGTCGTTTTCATTTGCTGCTAGCACCGTTTCAGAAGGTTTTATGATAGGTGAGTGTCCGCCTACTTGAAGTTCTATGAAATGCTAATGAACGTTTCAATTGTGCTAGCTCTTTTTTCTTCTTTTTTCTTGTATATCGCTTTTGTGCACCCGAATACCTCCGAATACCTGCAACCATGTACTTTTACTACATCGTCCAAGAATACAACCGCTACGAACTTTGACGTCGATTGAGCTGCTAGTATTTTCGTTCTATCTGCCGAGCGCTCACTCTATGATCTATTTTCCCCAAAAAAAAAGTTCGTAAAGAGATGCGACGACGTAAAGAAAATATGGCCCTACTCGAACAGAACGGATGGCCCATCGCGCTATTCACTAATGACGACTGGGCGACATAAGACACTCATGAATGACGTCAAACTCGATCGATTATAAGTAGTCAGCCGGGCCATCTTCTGGTTTCCATCTGCAACTTGTCTATCTAAAACCAGCGCTGAATCCACCATGAAATTGAACGTAGGCAGCACCGCGACCAGCATTGTTCGAACGACCTCCAAACCCCGTCGTCTCCGAGTCTCAGAAACGACATCAGAACTCCACACGGCCCAGAACTCCCATCACACGTCGAGTGACCCGCAGCATAAGGCCTTAATTTCTGAAACTTCTGATGATCAGAAGGATGCGCAGAGCCAGTCCGCCCAAATTTAATGTGGAGCTTGCATACGACTCGGAGGGAGGGATAAGGCTTCGTTGGGCGATTCATGTTAGGTGAGTTCAGTTTCAAATGTGCTGCCTACCGTCGCAATATCTGAGTGCCCACAGAGTCTAATCACGGTTATTTCGGACACGGTTATTTTGAACGGGGATAATGATAATGTACCAATAAATTATTGAAATTGTATATTGAAGCTTCGAGAGCGTTCTTACCCTTGCCCTCTGCAACCATTTCCTAAGTCCACTAAAATAAGCGCCCAATCACGACCTCCTTTTCTCCATGACGTCATCCTACGAATCGACTCCCCAGACATTTCACGTAATCCTCCTAACACGTTGACGAGCACCTTTACGTCGTTTTTCTCTATCTTATGTTCATCAACCTCATCATCGACAGCCTCCTCCCAATGCAATCCCGCCTCGCGTCTTCCATCCCGCGCGCCCGATGCGCTGCACCATCCCTGAAACGCGCCTCGCGCGGCTACGCCAACTCCCTCTCCCAGGACGCCGCCTCGACCTCGTCCAAGATCGACCCATCAGCCACGGCCAAGGGGTCTGACCGCATGAAGGACCACCCGGTGGACATCTCGTCCGAGTACTTGCACGACGCCCGCCTGGCGCGCGCCAATGCGAACAATTACAGCATCGATGCGGCGTCCCCGAATAACAGACCGGACCCCAGGGATAGGACGGGCGGCAACCCGGAGGGCATGGGTATGTTGGAGCAGGTCGGGAGTGCGTCGGCGACGGCGAAGTTCTTTGCGGATGGGGGGAAACAAGGGGTGAAGACGTAGGTGAGTTGTTAGCTATGAATGTCGTGGGGGTACGAGACTCATCGCCGAGTTTTGGATGTCATCAGTTAGTCCCCCGTAAATAAAACAACTATATTGAAGTACGTAGAGCTTGCGGTTTGTATGGCCTTTCAACTATCACGGTTTTGCCACCAAGTACGATGTATTATAATGGTCTCGCGGAAACCAGGCCCATAAGTATGACATGTCTCCAAGGCTCGAGTGGGCAAGAACGTTCCCAATAGAGATCAAGTATGAAGCGTTTTATTTTCCAGAACTTAGCCCTTGTTCTCTTCGTTAAGCAATGCATCGCCATGCACTGCAATTATGATGTGCGCCTACTAAAAGCATACTCTGCGACAGTGTTGAGATTGCACAGCTGCTAGAGTCATCGGTGTTATTTATGGACTTCAGCGAGAAAATCATTTAGTTGCAGACCCTGTGCATATCTTTTGCTGAGCAACACTGATAGGCAACACCGCAATAGTGTCCCGCGAAAAGCGTTTCTATGATTAGACACTTATCATTAAATTGGCATCTCCGCCGATACGCCGTTCAGACTTCATCCATTACCGTGTTGAGGTGACTTCAGAACACAACAACAGAGTACGTTACTCGCAACCCTGTCAATGACTGACCCACGCCCACCGAGTATCACTCAAAATAGGTACTGAGCTACTTCAAAAAAATGTTTCGCTCAACATTCAAATCTTATCTCGAGTCCTTGTATTGAAGATGACTCGAAATACAACGCCTCAACTAAGAATAGACATGACTGAATTCCGAAATCACTTTCGTCCTGGAATGGGCATTGGGATTTTCCCTGGCATATATAACAGCTGCCTCTCAGCCGACGGGGAGTCTGACTCAAATGCAAATCTGGTCTCCACTATCCTATACCTACCAGAATAACCAATGCTCATAGCAAACGGTTTCTGCTGCTCTCTTGTTGATGCTATAGATCACACGAGGGAGATAGAGCCTGATGCACGCATAGTCGAGACGAAAACATGGAATATGGCATCCACTTTCATAGGCGGACAAGCTAAACCAGAGGTGAGAAGCCTCAGAATGAGTACCAAACGCTTGAAATGTTTACCAACATGGTGCATTTTAGCCCCCCTTCGTCGTTGGTATCTATGTTGGACAGGAATCCAACGAGCATACCAAGACTCCAGCTAGAATGCATAAAGAAAGCGATTGCATGGTCTACGTCTTCAGAAACGGCGTTCCCCTCGCACAGCCAGTGCTGCTGAGCACCCTCCGTCAATCACCGATCCTGGTACAAAATGGCAAGGCTTCATCAAAAAGCTGTCTATCATCTGCAGCGCCCTCTGCATTGACATTCCATCAGACAGCCAACGGTCCTGATCACCGCTGGGCGAATCACAGACCAGTGGAACTTCTGTCTGAGCTGGAGGTCATCATCGTGGGTCCCTTCACGCCTCCGAAACCGATGATGGGTATTGCGGAATTTCCGATGTCAAGGCACCTTGCCCATTTCCGATTCACTTCTCTTCCTACTCGTGAGTCTATTTATAGAGTTCTTCTGAATATCTTATTCTGAATATCTTATTGATACTTCACGGTTGCAGAGGTTTTGGATATTAGGGGTATCGCGATCCTTCCTAAAGACTTCTGGGTACATGAAAGGTCACTGTCTAAAGATTGGTTGCCCTTCACGCGGAAACCATCCAGTCGGAAGGAATCCCAGGTGAGCTACAGGTGAGAAGGATCGATGGACTGTCAAAACAAAGACTCTATAATACCTGTTTATCGCCTTTCAATTGGCCGACTTTTGGCACTACATATATGCTTATAATCGCATTACAGACTTTCTCCTTCCTAAACATAAATAAAGTGTAGCGCAATGTAGCGAAAAATTATGTTTTTTTTATTAAAAAATGTTCAGTGGAATTGCTGCCCACCGTGTTCAGCGACAAAGTGAGAGAGCACAATGCAGAAGGCGGTTATTTTAATACTATGTACAAGCGTTAATGCAAGCCGCTGCAGGTCGCTGCTTCGAACGAAAGATCCACGTCCGCTCCTGTCCGCTCATCGAGGAAATGATTGGTCATCGGATTATCAACATATTACCAATGCGCATTCTGCTGGCGCCAACGATTTCAATCGCCAGCACGTACTAGTATGAACCACCAGTCGAGGACCTTAGTAATGTTTTGGAGGTATGTATCTATTGCGCCATCCGTTGAACAAAGTATTCACAATCGCGATGGTGTTTTAGGTGCTACGCATGCTATGGCTGGTTTCCTATAAAGGTGGCGACATTAGGGCTTCCTATGGTAGCAGAATAAAGAATCCTCGACAAGATGTCTAACATTCCTACCACCGCCAAAGCACTTCTCCTGCAGAAGAACGGAACCACCCCGTTCTTCATAGGCGACGTCCCAGTTCACAAGCCACAGCCAGGAGAGATCCTCATCAAGATTCACGCGACAACACTCAATCCAATCGATTGGAAGATACCCAAGTACGGCGTATTTTTGGACAAATTTCCGTTGGATAAATCCCCTGTCATTCTCGGAAACGACATAGCTGGGGAAGTGGTGGATCTTGGTGAAGGGGTGACGGACTTCAAGGTTGGCGACCGAGTGTACGTTCTTTGATATATTCGTTCGCGGGAAATTTTGGATACCTAACATACCCTTAGGTTTGGACAGGGGCACTTTGAAGGCACTCGCGGAACCTTCCAACAGTATATTATTGCACTCGCATCTACCACTGCAAAGGTACATCAAAACACCTCTCTTTATCTGGTCATTTCGAATCTCATAGTTCCTGTTAGATACCGTCCAGTATAACGTACGATGAAGCGGCGACCATCCCTACGGTGCTTTCCGCAGCCTATGTTGGATTGTACAACCAGAACCCCTACGGACTCGGTATCGCTTCTCCTCTGTTAAACTCAAAGGGTGTGCGGAAGTACTCTGGAATCCCCATTCTGGTTTTCGGAGGCGCAAGCTCGGCAGGGCAAGCAGGTATGCAGGCTTCCTCCTACAATAAAATCAGCAAAACTAAATCATGCACGTAGTATTACAACTAGCCCGCTTATCTGGCTTCTCGCCCATCATCACCACCGCATCACTGAAGCACACCGAGTGGCTCAAATCTCTCGGCGCCACCGACGTCCTGGACAGGCACCTCGACGCCGCCGCGCTCAGCGCCGAGGTCAAGAAGCTCAGCAAAGGCCAGCCCCTCAAATACGTCTACGACGCGATCTCGTCGCCCGAGACGCAGCAGGCGGGCCTCGGTCTCCTGGCGGACGGAGGGCAGATCGCCGTCCTTCTTGCGCCTGCTGTCGCGTCCGCTGCGTTGAGGACGGTGGTCCATGTGCTGGGCATACTAAGGGAGCCACCGAATATTTCGCTGCTTGAGACGCTTTACCATGACCACCTCTATAACCTTGTGAAAGATGGCGCTATCAAGGTGAGCTCATAATTCAGGTTCATGGGCAATATAAGCTGATTGGGACGCTTTGTAGCCCAACAATGTTGAAGTTTTACCGAATGGTCTTGCAGGAATACCAGCAGGTCTCGACCGATTGGAGGCCGATCAGGTCTCCGGACTCAAGCTCGTCGCTCATCCTCAAGAAACTAATGTATAGATATGTGGTAATTTGGTCAAGCATATACACGGATTATAAAATTTAAGGATTTTTTCATATCGCCTCTCTTTTCATTGCATTGGATATTCTTACATACAGTAAGTGTTTGCCTGAGCGGAGTAATGTCGAACTTAGAGCTCAATCAAGGCTTAATATATTATCACCGAATAAACCGAATCCGGGTCATTCATCAGTCTCGCTAAATCTGATCATCGGCGGCATTCTTGTTTGTAACCTTCCTTTCTGACTTTGAGATCATCATTGCACCTTCGGCTTGCGTCAATTGAGCAATCCTTTTGCTCAAAGCACTATAGTGGATAACCAATAATACTTCAACATGGAACTTGACGAGAACCAACAAGATTACAAAGTCGTGTCCTCCCTCGCATCCCACTTCGGGACGAACTATACACCCACCGACGACGAACTCTTGGAGATCCATAACCTCCTCGTAGAGCCATCTGTCAGACTTTCGGAGCTGGAAGTCGAAATGGCTCGGAAGGCGGCTGAATACGACGCGATTGACGAAAAGCACGCGAAGCTCAAGCGACTGGTGGCCGACTATCGAGCGCTTGCATCCCCCATGCGCAGGCTGCCCGTCGACCTCCTCCGTGAGGTTTTCTACCACTGCCTTCCGACGGAGCACAACGCGATCATCAGCTACAAGGTGGCACCTGCGGTATTGACACACGTGTGTAGTGCCTGGCGCGCCGTCGCGCTTGCTACTCCAGTGCTCTGGGCCTCTTTTCACTTACCCGTGCCCCAGCCCATGAACGAAGATATGTTTTTCAGGTCAGATTTAGAGCGAGAGGTGTACCAAACGTCATTGATGGACACACTGTGGAAGCGGACTAGGGCAATGAAGGAATGGCTAGCGCGCTCTGGTGCATGCAGATTGAGCGTCTCGTTGTACGATATGCAGCATCCAAATTATGGGGCACCATTATTTTAGCGTGGGTGAGCGTGACGCAGCGTGGTGTAGCGTGAACGAGCGTGCGTTAGCGTGAGTACTAGCGTGCGCTAGCGTGACGTCGTAAACAGCCTTTGCGGCCGTTCCGCGTCATCCAAGACTTCCCCAGCTACTAAAACCGGCGTAGGCGTGTCTTAGGGACGCCTGGTTGTATTACAACACAAAAAATAACATTGAACAATACAATTTAAGGCATTGGAACCTTGGGAGAGTGAGTTTGTGTAAGCGTGGACCAGCGTGCCGCTAGCGTGGGTCCAGCGTGCGCCAGTGCGCTGTCCTACTGAGGCTGATCAGCGTCATGATTCATCCACAGTTTCCGTCACCACCAGAGCTGAGTCAAAAATGTCTCACCTCATGGTTGAATATAAGTTGTACTTGTCATAGCTTGAAGCAATTCAGAATATTGAAAAAATTGATATACGAGAAGGAACATACATGCGCGGCAATAAGTAAGAAGGCTATAATGAAGTACATATGCTGGCTTCTGCTGAGTTAGCTCGTGCTCGCCATTGGCGTCCATCTCTTTGTCTTCGCGGCGAGTGAGAGGAGCGGGAACGCGTGGTGCCCTGGCATCATTTTACGGGCGCTTAAAGCATCTGATGAATTCCCGGGTTTATCCTTCGTGCTCGCGAATGCGCTAGCAATTTCTGCTTGCGAGTGTATATTGCTATTTGTTCTATTTTCGCTGAAAAACTATGCGCCAAGATCCTAAGTCTGTAGAACGAATTTCTTGGATATATTTGTCTTAGGCACTTATAAGCATGGATAAATATGTTTATTCATGTATATATACTCTAAGCGTAGACCAGCGTGGAGTAGCGTGCAGCGGTAAAGTAGCGTGAGGTAGCGTGAGGTAGCGTGAGGTAGCGTGATCTGGCGTGAGGTAGCGTGATCTGGCGTGAGGTAGCGTGAAGGTAGCGTGAAGTCGCGTGGCGGTAGCGTGGAGGTAGCGTGATGCTAGCGTGAAGGTAGCGTGGAGTAGCGTGGCCTCGTATGAGCAACTGAGTTGATCTTCATATAAATTAACTTAGAACAATGCAGGAAGTCATGAATATTATTACTGTATTGTATATACTCTATTCTGCGCAAGCGTTGCATAAGTGCAATGGTTTTCGGTGCTCGGCGAGATATTTATCTTTGTTTGCTTAAACCTTCCGAGAACCCAACAAGCATTTTATTCTTTGTAACGTCTTAACCTATGAGACACAAAATCTAGCAGATAGATAATAACTTAATACCTACATTTTTTCATGGATTTATTTGACTGTCTTGGACGACAAAAAATCTGGTGGCTGCATTGCGAATAATTATGTGTCACAGAAATAATGTAACGTGTGACAGGTTTGTCTTAGCACTATTTCTGGTCTGTGCGCCCGCTACATGAACTAAACGTCTAAACAAAACATATATTTGGAGAGAATATTATCTATTGGACTGAATACCAAGAGAAATAAGGAAGCAGAAGTATTTTAGGAGAGATAATGAGCATTTAAAGTCCATAAGTTACTAGATAATCCATTTTCTGACTCTCTTGGCCCAAAGAAATTCGGAAAGTGATATTTTTGCGAGACCAGTATATCTACAATACACCTAGTAGCGTTGAACCGACTCTCGAGGCCACACAGCGTCGGGAATTGGGCAAATGATGTTTGCTAGCGTGGGCTAGCGTGGGCTAGCGTGCACGTGACTCACGCTAGCTACACGCTAGCCACGCTAATCCACGCGAAAATCTAGTTGCCCCAAATTATGGCGTGGTAAACATCAATTTCGAGGAGTTTCTCCACACCATCATATCCCATTCCAAACGCTGGCGCTCGATAACATTCATATCCTCCGCAGAGTACCTCATATCTGTCGCTGCACTCACAGCGGAAGATGTCCCTGCGCTCGAAGAGCTCGTTATCAACATGACTAGCCACTTTCCCCAGCAGCCAGTTGATCCTTCCTCTCCGCCGACATTAAACTGGGCGAAGACATCTTTCCTCAGCGCCCCTCGCCTCCGCCGCGTGTCGTTCGTGAACCTCAGCCAGGATATCAATATGCTACCGCTCCGCTGGGAGCAGTTAACTGATCTTTCGCTTACCGGTGTACCCACTGGCTGGGTGGATAGGGAGAATAACAGTCTCGCCAACATCGCAGCGCTTCTTGCGAAGTGCCCTAAGCTCGTTTCAGCGAAGCTGGAGATATCATACCAGCAGCCGACTCCGCTGGCGCCTCCCCTTCCCGGACACCCAGGCGCAGTCGCGGAGCCATCTCAACCTATATGCAGAAACCCAATCCTGCTTTCCAACCTCACCGAGTTGTCTTTACACAACAGTGGCGGATCGGATATCTCATCATTCTTCGCGATGCTGGACGTGCCACGGCTGACGACGCTCGAGTATTACACCACCACACAGGCGAAGCCCGCCAGCGAGCTCATCGCGCTCGTCAGACGTATCAGCGGAACTCTTGTCGAGTTTACGACCAATGCGGCCATGTTCTCCCGCGAGGACTTCTTCTCGCTATTGAAGGCTGCATATAGGCTCAAGAGTCTCACTAACAGGCTAGGAAACAGGTCGGGATCGCCTAATCCTTGGGAACGTTATGACCAAGGCACGCCGCATTTTGATGATGTCTTCCTCGGTATGTTGGTAGGCAAGCGACTAGGTGTGGCGAATTTGAATACGGAAAGAGATGCACAGTCACAGAAAGAGAAGGTGCAGACAGACGACGAGGTTTCTGATGGTTATTCCTGTGTTTTGCTTCCCGAGCTGGAGAGCTTCGATTCCATTACACCCATATTCTTCACGGACGAAGCGTTACTCGAATGCCTCAAGCTACGCCAAAGTCTAGGTCGTGGCCACGACGATTCTATTGCAAATTCTACCATTTCCGGTGCTCAGGCCGGAGTCGAAATTGCCCATAGTGCTCCCTATATCAAGTTTAAACACTTTTCTGCAGTGTTCTGCAGGGGAGAGACTTGGTCGGTATTTGAGGAAATCCCTTCTTTGATGAAGGAAGGCCTCGCACTACATCTGTTATATCCCCCCGTGAACGTTTCTGATCGCTTCTCACCAGCGGAGGGGATTATAGATGGAATGGCATCTAGTTTTTACCAGTAACCAGGATATGAGTATGATGTAGTAACTTGAAGTAAAACATCGAGCGTGGGCAGTCGTCTGGCAACCAGTGGAGGAGGATCCTTCCCTTGACTTTCGCTGAGATGTGGAAAAGCGCATGGGTGACTTGGCCGTTGGTTGAACGAGAAGGAAATATGCATTATAGCATAATAGGTTCACAATGGGTTCACCCATCAATAGGCTGGGTAGTGCATAGTGGCAGTCGTCGATAAGTGGCGTTAAAGCGAAAGGCGTGCAGTAAGCGTGGGCTGGCACAGCAGTATTGACAGTCATCGGTCATGGCGCCGGCAGGTGTTGTGGCACAGCGGTAGTGGTGTGAGAGACGGGAGGTCGCGTCCTGTCACCCAGGCCCAACATGGGCCCCCCAAAAAACAATGGGATACCCACGAGAGTCTCGCAGACCGCCCGCCTTACAATTTGTGACGGCAACTGTGGTGAAGCGCTCAAGGCGTCAGCCAATATCGATTGTCTGAGCGTGTACATTATGAGTAAGCGTCTTCTGCTTATAAAATTTAAAGATTTACCAAGATTGAGCAGTTTGACTCCAAAAAAAAATAGAAAGTAGGAGTTAGGTTGAACTGTAAGAGAAAATTTAAATTATTACCTCTAACTTGATAGCCAGTCCATCGTGCCTATTGTAAATATCGTTACATACTCTCTAAATCTGAATAAAACGCACAGACAAATTATGCTTAGTATGGCCGCGCGCTGTGCGCAGCAGCAAGTAAGCTCAGCCGGCCCTGAGTACCAACGATTGACCAACGACAAGGTGAAATATTTCCAAGACAGGCAATGCAGAGCTGATGGTTTCGGTTACCTTTGGGTTATCTTGAATCGAACCCGGGTAGGCTGTTATTAAAGTAGACCACGAAAGATCCTTATCGCCTATCAACTACCCATACACATGAAATAATTGCTGTAGCCTCACCAATCGAACTTGAAAGCCTTAGTAATGCTTAGAGGTATGCATCTATGGCGCCATCCGTTGGTTAGAGTATTAAATTGGCAATAGAGTTATAAATACTACTTCGTATGCAACGCCTGTCATCCTATAAATGCAGCGTTGAGCTCATGAATCCAGAATAAATCCTCAACAAGATGTCTAACGTGCCTACCACCGCCAAAGCACTTCTCCTGCAGAAAAAGGAAACCACATCATTCTTCGTAGGCGATGTTCCAGTTCAAAAGCCAGAGGCAGGAGAAATCCTCATCAAGATTCACGCGACAACACTCAATCCGCTGGATTGGAAGATACCCAAGCTGGGCATATTTATGAACATATATCCCTTTGATAAATACCCTGTCGTTCTTGGACACGACATCGCTGGAGAAGTGGCGGAGATTGGTGAAGGGGTGACGGACTTCAAGGTTGGCGAGCGAGTGTATGTTCTCTGCTATATTCGTTTGCGAAGTAAAAAAAATTTGACACCCAACATTCGTTTAGGTTTGGTCAGACCCACATTGACAGTATTCGTGGAAGCTTCCAACAGTATATTATTTCACTCGCATCTACCACTGCAAAGGTACGTCAAAAATGCATCTCTGTTTTTTGACTATCTCCGATCTCATGGTTCCTTTAAGATACCGTCCAATATAACGTACGATGAAGCAGCGGCCATCCCCTCAGTGCTTACCGCAGCCTATGTTGGATTGCACAACAAGAATCCTTACGGACTCGGCATCGCTTCTGCGGTGGCCGATCCTGACGCGCGGAAGAACACTGGAACACCTATTCTGGTTCTCGGAGGCGCAGGTTCAATAGGACAACAAGGTATGCACCCTAATTATTGCTGCTAAAATAATATCAGCGAGGCTGAAATATGCACTTAGTGATACAATTGGCCCGTTTATCTGGCTTCTCACCAATTATAGCCACCGCATCGCTGAAGCACACCGAGAGACTCAAATCTCTCGGCGCAACCGACGTCCTAGACAGGAACCTCGACACCGCCGCCCTCAGCATCGAAATTCATAGGCTCAGCAAAAACCAGCCGCTCAAATATATCTACGACTCAATCGCGTCAGCCGAGACCCAGCGGGCTGGCTTTGACGTCCTGGCGGACGGGGGACAGATCGCTGTCGTTCTTCCGGCTCAAATCACTTCCACAGCGTTAAAGACGGTGGTCCAAGTGCAGGGATTGCTAAGGGGACCAGCTAATATTCCGCTGCTTGAGCCGCTTTACCATGACCACCTTTACAAGTTTTTGGAGGAAGGCCTTATCAAGGTGAGCGCAAAGATATAGGTTGGTGAGAAGCATGAATTAATTGAACATTTTTTAGCCCAACAATATTGAAGTATTACCGGACGGCCTCGCAGGGATACCTGCAGGTCTCGACCGATTGGCGGCGGGTCAAGTGTCTGGACTCAAACTCGTCGCTCATCCTCAAGAAACGGCTTGAAAGAGGAGCGTATAAATTGATATATAGCATTTCTTGTATCCTTAGTAGTGGATGACGATCAATAATAGTGGAGGTCAGAGACTCAGAGTGGCCGTTTCTGGCCGTTTCTGCACCCGTTCTCAGGCGTTTCTGCGAAATGATTCTCATTCCGTTTCTGGGTCAGAATCGTCGCAGAAACGGTTTCAATTGAATATGTGGAGCCGCAGTCATCGACGTCGTCTAAAACATGTGCGCTTCTTATTTAAAGTACAAGCTCACACAACAAAAGTATTACTAAAATTATGCGTTTACTGAGAATATATGGAAATAAAATCACAAAAAAACGGGAACGCCCTACAGCGAGCTGACTTACATCTGATATCAGATTCCAGGTGCCTAAATATGGAGACTTACTACGATATCAAGAACTCCATCTCATCCCCAATATCTCACGCACTCCTTCTCTGGTAAGTATACAAATCATAGATTCAATAAGATATACTATACTATGAAGAAAGGTGATACAATGTAATCATATACTCGTGTCTCTGTCCATCTTCCCATCCACCCGTGTTCATGCCGCCTTCCCAAGAGCAGAAAGTCCCATAAGACCTTCCGATACGTGCGTGTATATATGTGTGTAAGTGGTGCACGGACTGACGAGGTGGTCTACTCCGAACCCTAGCCCACTGTCCTGTCGGCTACCGCTTCTCCTTCACATAGTAGTGTAGTGTAATAAAGCTCGCTGTAGTAAATGTGGCAAAGAAGATGCCTAGGAGCGCTATATTTGGCCACCAATAAGACTAAAAGGCACGAATGACAAAAAAATTAGATTATGTCAAATAAGTGAAAGCAAAGAAAGAAAAAAACCCACCTGAGCCCTCAAACCGAAAGTAGAAAGGATAGTGGCAGCAGGAACATCAAGCTCGACTCCGTACTTCCTCTCCTTCAATTGTAGATGCCGCAGCTCATTCACCGCGAGCGCCTCGAACGCCGCATGGAAGAATGAGATCGTATGGAGCCATTGGAACGCCATGCTCATACTGTTGCGATTGATCAACAAGCCCGTGAATAGCAGGCTGTACATGTCACCACAGATCAGCAAAACAATTCACGAAAAAGGAACGAAAGAGAGAAGGCCAGATCATTACGCACTTGAACAACATGATAAGCGTCCCAACTAAACTCGCGACGCTAACACTAGCAAATGCGATGGAGAGCCAGAGCACGACACTGGCCGTTGTCAAGTTGAACAACACGAGCGCGAGGAGGAATTTCCAGAATTGAACCACAGTGGGCACGAAACCGACGAGGCCATAGACGATGCCACCGAACAGGAGAGGAGGACGAGGCGGAGGGGGAGGATGTCGAAGAGGATCTGTGGAATGGCATGTCAAGTTGTAGATGAAAACAGTGAAACAGAGGGAGACGCACCTTCGAAGCAAAGTAGGTAAAGGATGAATAATAACCATTTGATCTAAAAATAGGATTGTCAATTCGAGCTCGCGCAGTAAATTCAGAGTCAAGACCTTTCTCTCATGAACAATATCCGCTCGTTCGCGAATAACCCAAGACTGGACAAGCACGAGAACCCAAAAAGAGCTAAGAGAAAAAGAAAATACCTACACAAGAATCATGAAAAATTCATAGCTCTAACATCGGTACAGTACAACTTACCAAGACGGTTCTGGAATCCGGCAATGTCGTTCGTGACATCATGAACGAACATCCCACAAATAACTACCAAAGAACCTTCATCAGCATTCCACTCCAAGGACACCTAAACCAACAGGAAAAAGGTAAAAACTCACCAGCCAAAGCCACTGCGGAGATATAATGCGCCGTCAGAAGCGCCGGTCCCGATACAGGTTCTTGAACGCCCTCCCACTCAAAATCCTAAACTGCGTCGCATAGCTCGCCCGTTTCCGCCCGCGCAGCATCGACGTCTCCAGCGCGACATCCGGCTGCGCCCCGCTCGCCGCCACGCCCCCGCCGGACGGCGCGAGGCCCCGGTCCGCGCGCACCACCTCGCGCCGCAGCGCCTCGCCCTCCTCGTGATTCGGCGCGCGATCTCGCTGTCCGCGTACGCGTCGACGAGCGCGCTCAGCGCGGGTTCGATGTGGTCCTCCGCCGCGTGGCGCTTCTTCCGTTCCCGAGCGCCGCGACCGCCTCGAAGATCTGCGAGGTCTTGCGCTTGACGAAGTCCGTGGTCGATGTCGACGTGCTCGAGGCCGATCCCAGGGGGGATGGAGGGTGATCTGGACATTAGTGGCGTGGGCTTCGTCCTCGTAACTGGGCTCGCGGAAGCTATGGAGTGTAAGGAGTGCACAGAGGGGGCGTTTGATGGTGCCCTCGCTCTGCATAGCTCAAGTCTGCTGCGGTATTGTTGGGATCCTCTGAAGTTATGCTAGGCGTGCCGCGGCTATGGGGCGTGGGCGTCGCAGTTCCAGATGCGCGGGGCTGGGCTGGGCTTTCATAGTCAAGTCAACTAGAAATTAAAAAACGTTAGACAACTCCAAGACACGAGATATATACAAAAGGGCGCACTCAAAAGTCCGCAATGTTGAATCCAGGAGGACAAGGTTGTCCTATCGAGGCAAAGTAGTCATAACACCTTCTCATCTCGCCGAGTACACCAGCTTGCCCCGAGCGAGGACGACCAACTGATCGAAGAGCGCGACGATGTTGCTCCGCGGCTGGTGGATAGTAAATACACGGTGCGGTTATGGTTTCGTGCCAGCGCTACCAGCGACTCGACGACATTGGAAGCGTTGAAGGCATCGAGACCGCTGGTGGGCTCGTCAAGGAAGAGGATGGAGGCGAGGTGACCAGTTCGCATGCGATGGAGACACGTCGTTTCTCGCCGCCCGAAATGGAGCGATGGCCTGCATGATAAACGTCAACACGAGTCAAACACCCATCTCAACGCTTGCACGCACCACTTTCCCCTATCCGCATGTCCTTGATCCCCAAATCCCCAACTCCTCCATCGTCTCCAGCGTCCTGAACTTCTTCGCCTCGTTGCTCATCTCCCGCGGCAATCTCAGCAGCGCACTATACAGCACCGTCTCGTACACCGTCAGCGTGCTCATCAGCGTGTCCTCCTGGTCCACGTAGCCGACGACCTTCTTGAACTGCGCGTCGTCCACCTCCCGTCCGTTGACCAGCGTCGTGCCGCTCACCTCGCCCCGTTTCTTTTGCGCGCGAGGATGTCGAGGAACGTCGATTTGCCAGCGCCGGACGCGCCCATGATGCCATGATCTGGCCGGGCTTGACGCACCCGGAGATGTTGGACAGGATGGGCTTGGTGCCGAGGGAATAGGTGATGCCGGAGAAATAGAGCGACGTAGGGACATGGTCCGTCATTAGCTTCGCAGCCTCGTTCCCAGGTAGGCGGATGTGGCCGAATTCGCCACCTTTACGCGTGCGTCCGATGTACCATAGGACTGTGGAATGTGAGGAAAGATGACGAGTACAGGAAAGACACGCACGTAGGAAACCATCAACACGAACGAGAACGCGCCTCCTGCGCTTAATGCGACTTGGAGACGATTATCGGGTTTCGGTGGGCCTGGAACACGTTAAAATGTAGAAAATAAAATGAATAAAACTACGCACCACGTAACCTGGAACTTGCGAGTAATGAAGGCATTCGCCCCCGTCGCACTTGAGCGTGATGAAGACGTCCCCGAATATTTGATCGATTAGCTTGTTCATGGCGGCTCCTCGAACTTGCAACCCTCGCCTGACTTGCAACTGAATTTCGCGGGGCCCTTGATCTCCTGTGTCAAAAAGTCGGAAATGTCTACACCTGTTATCAACAGTCCCACGGAAACAGATATGTTAAAAATACATACCTACGCTCCGTCTCGCCACATAGGAAACGTCCCGGTACACATTTGCATTGGATCTTTTGGCAGTCGTACACCGTCGAATTCGTACCGTATTCCGCTTTAGAGCCCGACGCGCATTCTTGCAGTGCGCAGTAAAAGGACTCGACCTGCGCCGTCCAAAATTGGAATGAGCAGGTGCTGTCCTGCGCATTGCAGCTGAAAGTGACTTGGGGGGGCGTTCGGGGAGCATGCCGATGATTCCGGGGTTGGTGACGTCGCACATCTGGTGGTTATTGAATACGGTCTCGCCGCCTTTGTAGCAGGTCATATTGCCGATTCGACATTGGGATCGTCGACGACAACACCCCCGGCAAGGGGGAAGCCAACGCAGGCATTGTCGTTCTTACAAACTAGATAAAGTTAGCCCGTGAATAGCAGAATAGAACTAACTACCATTGCAGTTGATACCACTCCATCCGTCTTTGCATTTGCACGTGGTGCCTGGCGCACGCGGGGTGCGATGCTCGCCGTCTGCTAACGAGTCGCACTGGGGTTCAAGGCAGTCTATGCCCGACCATCCCGGCGGACATTTGCACTGTCCATCATACTTGTTACATTCAGCAAACTGTCCACAGCTGAAGGCAGGCAGCATGCAGTTGAAGCATGGTGGACACCGCCCTGCACTCCCAGTCAGCTTCGCCGTCGATAGCATATGAGTACCTACCCCGTGGAGGTGCCATGTTAGAGAATGGGTCATATCCCTGCACAATATGATTAAGCCCTTCGTAGTTGCGTATGAAAGATTGCGATTACTTGTGATATAGAACTTTGGTTCGCGGTTACTGGATATGATGACGTGTTGTGCGCTGTCAGTGCTACAGGCGCAAGGATAAGAGATATGAGAGCTAGTGGGAGTTTGCGCATGGTGAAGGGGGTTGGGGAGCGCGCAGAGCGGGCTGCTGCTTTACCCATGGTCGCGGTCGAGGCCAGAGATGACTATGTGCTTGACCCCAACTATTGGGCCGAGTTGCCGGCAACAACCGTCGTAACATCACGTGACGCGCGTTAATTCATGATAGAATCTTGATACTATGATAGAATCCATTAGAATTTACTTGTAGAAGGAGGAGGAGTCGATTCGGAGTCTAACGTGAGGAATTTACATGCTACAGGTGCTCGAAAGTGTCAAAGATCCTTGTGGATGATGTTATGGCCTTTTCCTGCCTAATAAGTATCTGTATAATTCTTGGTCATTCTGCGAAAAGTATTACATACAACGAACCAATCGCATTCGATTTAAACGCGCTTTGATATCTGTCTTGCTCGGTGGGACCATAAAAAGGGGGTGGGGGGGATCCTGCAGATGCATATCGACGGTTTTGTTCAATGTCAAGTCAGAATATGTATAGGCGTACGTAGCTATCCTTCGGACATACCTTCATAACCCCACAGCTTGTTTTGTATCAAGCATCCATTCAAAAAGTTCAGCCTATGAGATTACGGGGATACAGTTGTCATTTATAAGTTCAGGGCACGAGCGCATTCTTACATAGTATCTTGGGAAGAGGAGGTCCGACTCAGATGGCTTTCCAGGTAGACGTATCAATGGCGTGGCCAAGGGCGATGGCGCGTTCTTGGATTAAGTGCTCGCGGGTCCAGGTCTCTCGCTTGGGTTGCCTGGAACATACGGTAGACGAGATGATCATTTTTTCACAGCCCCCAGCGACCAATGAGGGGGTTAAAAATCTAGAAGTTGGAGACCGGGGACAAGGCGAAGGGCAGTGCCGAAGTCCTGGAGGGAGAAGGCACCCGGAATGACGTTGTCGTCGCCGGGAATGTGGAGAACGCAAAGATCGTGGTCTTCAATAACAAGGTCCACGAAGAAACGAAGGAGTTTTGTAAGCAGGTAGACAGTGTAATGAATTGAATTTTATGCACTTAAATATATAAGAATCAGCATACAACAGTGGTAAGTAGGTTGAGCATATCGTGAGCAGAATTGCAAATATATGCGCATATATGCACATACAACGCATCGTAATGATGCTAATTTATTCATATAAGATAGCATCATATGATACATCAGCCTTAACCACTCATAGACTTGACTCACCTAGCAGAGTTAAATGGACACGATAGCGACCTTGTCGTTGCGCCCTGTAGCAACCCTGTAGTCGCGATATCGAGACTTGACCATTGCCATGATCGCAAAGCCTGCAATTTGGTCAATCAGGCTTCATTCTACGGCTTCAAACGGAGCGGAGAGGAAGGGATATGGTGGAGGAAAGGAAGAAAGAAGATGTCGAGGATTTTGCAAACGCGATCGAATGTGAGCGCGTTCGACCACATGACCTACATAACCGGAAACTTCCGAAAGCTGCGCTAACTTCAAAGACCGCGGCTGACGTGCGCCCAACGTGCGCCACCAAATTGTCGACACTTGAACTCCGAGACAAGGTACAAAGCGCAGGGGTTTTGACAGTAGCGAAACGGCGGGAAACCGATAGCAGTTACGGGAGAGCCGGAGAAATGATGACGAGCGTGTCGAAATTGCGTCAAAAGTAAGAAAATACGCTGTTGGGCGTTCCCATTGTTCTGTAATTTTATTTCTACTCTATATATTCTCAGTAAAGGCATGGTCTTGTTAACACTTTTGTTGTATGAGCTTGTACTTTAACAAGCCCATATGTAATTAGACGACGTCGATGACTATGGTTCCACATATTGATCGTTATCCACTACTACGGATACAAGAAATCTTATACATCAATTTATACGCTCCTCTTTCAAGCCGTTTCTTGAGGATGAGCGATGAGTTTGAGTCCAGAAACTTGACCCGCCGCTAATCGGTCGAGACCTGCAGGTATCCCTGCGAGGCCATTTGGTAATACTTCAACATTATTGGGCTAAGAAATGTTCAATTAATTTATGTTTCTCGCCAACCTATATCTTGCGCTCACCTTAATAATGCCTTCCTTCAAAAGCTTGTAGACGTGGTCATGGTAAAGCGGCTCAAGCAGCGGGATATTAGCTGGTCCCCGTAGAAAGCCCTGCACTTGGACCACCCCCTTCAACGCCGTGGGCGTGATTTGAGCCGGAAGATCGCTTAGAGCGATGACAATCTGGCCCCCGTCCGCCAGGACGTCAAAGCCCGCCCGCTGGGTCTCAGCTGTCGAGACTGAATCGTAGATATATTTGAGCGGCTGGCCTTTGGTGAGCTTCTTAATCTCGGTGCTGAGGGCCGCTGTGTCGAGGTTCCTGTCCAAGACGTCGGTTGCGCCGAGAGATTTGAGTCTCTCGGTGTGCTTCAGCGATGCGGTGGTAATAATTGGTGAGAAGCCAGATAAGCGGGCCAATTGTATCACTAAGTGCATATTTCAGCCTTGCTATTATTATTTGAGCAGCAATAATCAGGGCGCTACCTTGTTGTCCTAATGAACTTGCGCCTCCGAGAACCAGAATAGGTGTTCCAGTGTACTTCTGCGCGCCGGGATTGGTCACCGCAGAAGCGATGCCGAGTCCGTAGGGGTTCTGGTTGTGCAATCCAACATAGGCTGTGGTAAGCACTGAGGGGATGGTCGCTGCTTCATCGTACGTTATATTGGACGGTATCTGAAAAGAACGATGAGTTAATCAAAGGAGAGATCTGTTATTGTGTACCTTTGCAGTGGTAGATGCGAGTGAAACGATATACTGTTGGAAGCTTCCGCGAATAGGGTCGATGTGGGTCTGTCCAAGCCTAAAGGAATGTTAGGTATCGATGCTTTTTACTTTGCAAACGAATTTAGCAGAGAACATACACTCGATCGCCAACCTTGAAGTCCGTCACCCCTTCACCAAGCTCCACCACCTCCCCAGCTATGTCGTGTCCAAGAACGACAGGGGATTTATCAAACGGATATACCTCCATGAATAGATCGAACTTGGGTATCTTCCAATCAACCGGATTGAGTGATGTCGCGTGAATCTTGATGAGGATTTCTCCTGCCTGTGGCTTTTGAACTGGGACATCGCCCACGAAGAACGAGTTGGTTTCTTTTTCTGCAGGAGCAGTGCTTTAGCTGTGGTGGGAACGTTAGACATCTTGTTGAGGATTTATTCTTACATCGTGAGCTCATTGCTGCATTTAAGGACTACAGGTGTTCCATGCAAAGTATTTATAACTCCAATGCCGACGCTACGCGCAATAGATTCTTGTCTCTAAACAATTACTAAGGCTTTCGAGTCACCACCGAGCACCACCGCCGCTCTGCCACTTGAAACTTCCCCATGACTTCCGTTATCGCCATGCCACACCGACCCTATAGTACGACTACCACTGCTGCCACGCCAAGCTTATATTTCAGACGCCCTCTGCTTCTATGCCGGTCCTATGCGTGCTGATGAGCGCCTTTCTCGGATTGACGTGCCTTAAGCGCCTTTTGCACTGCTGATGCCGGAGGAGGCGAGTCTGGCTCGACTGGAGCACGCTGCGTGCACGCAATGAGTTCGAGGCAAGGAAGCTGATGCAAAGTTGTCACTGTCAGTCGCGTCCTCGAAAACTTGACGCGTGCTTGCGCCCGCAGCCACGATGGCCTGGACTGTCCGAATGGCTATCTACGCCGGCCCGATCTATATGCAATCCGTTCGCGAGTATCTTAGTCTACTATCTAGCCAAGGCGCCCGCACTTGAGCCTCACTACGTACCACAACGCTGCATGCACTGTGCCCTACTTGTGGCATATTATTTTGTTGTTAATCTAGGTGGTGAAGACTTGAAAATAAGGAACTGCATCTGCATCGGTGAATAAAATTAGACGACGAGGACGATTCCAGCACTGTGTTAGAATAATTGCATGGGGCATGCAGCAGGAGGGGCTTTTCACGCTGGATCGCACTCATCATGGAGTCTTAGGTGATGAGTTCGCTCCATGGCCTCCCATGGTCTGACCGCCGACTCTAGCGGATGGTGTTGAGGATGATTTGCATCACGAGATTCATTCGAATCGGACGTGCACTCAAACTGTTCCCCCAGTTTGCCAATGCAGCTGAAATACGACCTCATTTTCCTTCTATTGGGAGTCAATGTTCAGAACTATGCACTCAAACAGCCATCGCCAAGGACTTGGTGCAGATTGTTACATAGCAAGCTATTACGAGCATCTACGGTATCAACGGTATCATATCAGTATCATCTGTCCGCAGTACTTATTGTCAATCAAGCTCTGTAACCAGTCCTTGCATCTCCTTACTTATTGATTCAATCATGAATGAGCGTCTTAAAATGAGCAGCTTGCCATAATTATGACCTGTATTATCATTTCCAAGGCTCCACCCAGACGGACAATTCTGTCACCGGCTATTTTGCATGAGTGCGTATTATCTCGGTGATTGCTGGATGAGGATAAGGCTATATATGATGCATATGATCAGGATCATTTTATTCTTGGGACGTCAGCAGGGATATAAAGTGGGAATGCTCCCAGAATGCGTTCAGTTTAATTACGGCCTGCGCACAGTACGGCGGAAAGTGAGTGGCTTGCATTGTTAAAAGGCTCTGTGAGTCGCTAGCTGATGTTGGTATAAGCTGTCGCCCGATATGAACGAAACTGAGCTAACCACGGTGTACGTCGAGACATTTATCTATGGTTTTGTGCCGAAATTGACCATACAATGCCCATTCTGTAGCACTGGCCCTACGGTAGGCTTCGCTTGAAAACCTGATAATCTGATGTACGGTGCTCAAATTTCAATCTCGGACAGTTCATCGTCGTCATACTAAACTGGGGGTTATTTGGAGTCCTATCCATACAAGTTTGTGAGTGACTTCAATTCGTTAATTCCCTTACTATGTTCACATTTTATAATCTCTCTCGAAAGACTTGTATTCTCAAGCCTTTCCGAAGGACAGGGCAATGCTGAAGGCTTTAGTCTACAACGTTTATCTCCTTGAAACGGCACAAACCCTCTTACTGACTCAAGATATTTGGAATAAGTTTGTGAGAGGTTTTGGACAAATAGACGAGCTAGACAAGATTGGGACATCTTGGCTATCTGTCTCCTTGATCGGAGGCCTCGGTAAGCTTGTCAGCTTCCTCGATGCACTTGGAAAAGTAATCTCAAAATACATTGATTTAGTGGGGTTCCTTGTCCAATTATTTTATGCCTATCGAATTTCTGTCATCTCACAGCGAAGGATAATACCTGCATTTATCATACTTGTGAGCTTTATTATTTCGCTAAGGTGCACGCTTATCTGATAAAATTTAACACACAGTTGTCGCTTGCCTCATTAGCAGGAGCGCTGGCAACTGCAGCTTACTCGAAACGAGCAACGCGATTCAGCGAGCTGTTGACATCACTGTCATTCAGTTTCAGGCCGCTTGGTGTAAGCATTTTGTCTAATATTCAATTAGCGACTTTCCTGACTCTAACATGGACCTCGTCGCTTCAGCTCTGGGGAGGTGCCGGCTCTGCTTGTGATGTTATAATTGCAGCTTGTATGTGCTACTATGTAGGAGCATAACACTCTGTTCAAACTAATTATAACTATAACATTCTTGTCTTACAGCTGCACAGATACCGGACATCTACGACATTTTCGCATACTCAAGCTTTGATATCAAGGTTGGTCCGCATGACTATTGAGACTGGAGTCTTGACAGGCATGTGCTCATATGACTTTCGACTGAAATACGAAACTCACATACATCTCATTCCTCATAATAGCATCCGTCTCTATTCTAACAGTGGCTCTGTACTATCCCCCCACTCTTACTCGTTTTACATACTTTATCGTTCCTCTGTCTGCGCTGGCCAAATTTTACTCAACAACGTTGCTCGCGGTACTGAATAGCAGGATGAAGGTTGAAATGGCGTCGGAATCGACAAGCGGCTGGCGAGATCACGAGCTGAGCTTGCCGCATCCTGGAGGAAAGAGCGGTATCAGGTTCAACGTCGCATCCTCAGCTGGTTCCTCACAGAGCGCAGGTGTTTTGGTAATGACAGACGTCGTTACTACGGACGAATCAAAGGTGCAGTCGTTATTCGATGAATCATCGTAACATTTGGCTTACGCTCAACAGCTTTCCAATTTTGAGGCAGGACAACCTTGAGACAACGCGTTGAGATCCGTCTTTTATGAAGTACTCTTCAGGCGGCTACTCAAACATCGAAGTATATTTATTATACTGAAAGCTTGGCCCCGCATTTCTCGAGCATTTCTTGCATTTTCTCTTGATTTTCGCGCATCAAAATATCACTTCATTTTTACATGTATATTTTTAACAAAGATAGATAACCACCTTATGTAGAATTCTACTATAGATTAATTGAGAATGTTCTTGAGAGAATACTTATTTGTTTAGATGGCCGGCCTTGAGCTCCAGGCTTTTTACTTTTTCGCTTTTGGCATGATTGCACAATGGACATGCTAAAAATAAATTTTGAGCAGGCACACGTGATTAGCCACTGCGATACGCGCTTTGTTGCTTGAATACAACGTCGTCTTTGTCTTTTCAAGTTATACGTATACGTCGATGCTCTGAACATACGCTTCAAGACAGTTACAGCTTCATATCTCCATAGCTTGGGTCGATATATCAGCCGATGAGCAACGTGCAAGACGCTGTCATCTTCCTCGCGGGCTGGGCCCACGTTGTCCTCGCGCCGTACACCAAGGTTGAAGAGAGCTTCAACCTCCACGCCGTCCACGATGTCCTGATGTATGGAGTCGGCCCCAAAAGCTTGCTCAACGTGCGTATCCAACTACCAACGTCGTCTTCAAACTCACATCTTCGATAACAAGTACGACCACTTCGTCTTTCCTGGGGCGGTACCGCGGACTTTTGTTGGAAGTGTGTTGCTTGCATGGCTCACGAAGCCGGTTATATGGATGGCTGCACGGCAGGGCTATCTTTCTACAAAGTTTGACATGCAGATTCTAGGTATGTGTCATTGAAATCCCGCGAAGTGTCACATAAACTAATTCCATTCCAGCGCGTCTTGTTCTGGCAAGTTTGAATGCATGGGTGCTGTGCCTCATTAGAAGAAGTACAGGGCGCCGCTTCGGAACAAATGCT
The DNA here is from genome assembly GCA_014925825.1 of Pholiota molesta. Lineage (NCBI taxonomy): Eukaryota > Fungi > Basidiomycota > Agaricomycetes > Agaricales > Strophariaceae > Pholiota > Pholiota molesta. The sequence continues at coordinate 126,646 of JACGCK010000117.1, forward strand.
GGAGTGCTCTTCACGCTATTGACGTGTTCACAATTCCACTATCTATTCTGGATGGGACGGACGATACCAAACATGTTCGCTACGATACCTGGTGCGTGCGTTAATGTATTCCTACCCAATTTTACCCTCTGCTTATGCCACCTAAAGTGAATTTCGCAACTTACCTTCTGCTTGATCGCGAATATACAATGCGGAAACCTTCCGAGATGAGCATCATTGGCGCCATATCCCTCCTCACGTTTACTGCTGTTGTCTTCCGAGCCGAAGTCGCACTCCTACTTGGTCCATTGTGCCTCCACCTTCTTATTACACGCAGAGTCACGTTCACCAAGCTGATCAGAATTGGTCTGGTATCAGGCTTGGTGTCGCTTGGTGAGTTTTCCGTCCTCGACAGAGAGTTGCATGTGAACTGAATGATAAACGTCCATAGCTCTAACGGTGGTTGTCGATTCTTACTTCTGGAACAAGTCTTTACTCTGGCCCGAAATCTCAGGGATATATTTCAACGTCATACAAGGCAAAAGCGCCGAATGGGGTGTAATTGTCGTCTTCCCAATCTGCCCTTGATACTTCACTAAATCTTTCCTAGACCTCACCCAGACTCACATATATCACCTCGTACCTACCCAAACTTCTTCTCGGCGCTCTTCCACTATCCCTGATTGGATATTTTATCGACTTACGAATCCGGACGATGATGACACCCCACATCGCTTTTATTGCTTTGATAAGCTGTCTTGGACATAAAGAGTGGCGGTTCATCATTTATACGGTACCGGTTTTCAATGTCGCAGCTGCGAGGGCGGCCAGATACCTGTAGGTTTCTCCCTCACGTGTCTTCATTTAGATGCACATTGCTGAATGGGTTATCAAGTCTTAGCGTGTCGCGTTATCTGGAAGGCTTGACCGGTCGACTACTCTACCTCGGTGTAGTTGGAATCGTATGTGGCAACTTCGCCATAACCATCTTGTCCATCAATGCTTCAATGCACAACTACCCCGGCGGTGAAGCCCTCTACACGTTCCATCAACTCTACCCCGCCGATACATATCGTAAGTCTCCTTCATCCCATAGCACGTTACGATCACTGCTCACTCCACCATTCTCAGCCACACCCCACGTCCACATCTCCAACCTCGCCGCGCAAACCGGCGCCTCTCTCTTCCTCCACCTCAACGCCCCACCGTACCCCCCCGCCCTCGAGACCCCCGACCATCCCCCGTGGACCTACAACAAGACCGAATCGCTGACGCCACAGGCGCTCTCCGCGTCCGCCTCGCGCGCGACGCACCTCGTCTCCGAGGTGGCGCCGGCGGACGACCGCGCGCTGGATGCGCTGTGGCGCACGGTGGGCGTCGTGCGCGGGTTCGAGCGGTGGGCGGTGGATTGGGTGATGGTGCAGGGAAGGGGGAGGGGCGAGGGGGTGGGGTGGGTGGAGAGGGTGGTGCGTGCGTTGGGGATGGTGGAGAGCGAGAAGCTTTGGGTGTTGGAGAGGAATGGGTTTAGGAGGTGAATGCTGACGATGTTGTTGGGTGTTTTGGTGTGAATCCTGGGTGAAAGTGGCTGTTTTTCGTGCTGAAATCACCTAAACGGGGGTAAGTTTTCATAGGTCGCAACGTTGAATCGGGTTCTGGTACAATGCGCGCAGAGTGCAGCCCACCCCGAAGGGCAAGTGCATTCATCTACCTATGTACGTACTCCCTCGTCCCAGCGTAGAGTCCCGTATGTACTCTGTAACTCTAGTTAGATACTTTGCAATAAAATGAAACTGATTGCCTCACCGCCGAGTTTGTGTAAAGTGCGCCCTTTCCCAAGGGGAAAGCCATCTGCATCCCACAATTAGCCACTTTGCAATATAATGAAACTGAACGACTTACTATCTACTTGCGTGGCCAACGGCAAGTCGTGCAGCAGCGTTCGCACAAACAAGTGAAGTTGGCGCAATGGACTTCGTGGGAAGATTTGTCTTGCACACCCGGCGACGAACTCAAAATCACTCGGAATACAAAGGAATACATGGTTTCTTTCATCTACAAGGCACCCGGTAAGTGACTTTCTCAACCATTCCAAGGGAACTCACTAACCACAAAAATCAGAAACCGTGAGAAACACAATTCAAGTCTCCTGGTAATTACATGTGTAAGCGCAAATTGAACAAAAGTCCCCAAATTCAGGAACACTTACTCGTCCGCACACATTACGAGCCCACCTGTATTGTGAAAAGTCAATAAATACTGATCCAGAGCATGGAGAGCATAAGAAACCACGTACTAAGTGATCTCGCGGGAACTCCAAATATCTAATTTTAAAATAAGCGGCCGAAATTCAAATAGAAGAGGACATCGCTGCAAAGTGACGGCGTTGTTCATGGTCTTGCGGGAACTCCGAATATACAATTTGGAAATTAGCCGCCGAATTTCATATAGAGCAAAGCGACGGCATTGCTCGTGGTCTCGCGGGAACTCCGAATATCTAATTTTGAGTTGAGGCGCCGAAAATCAATTGAAGTGAAACCACATACATTGAGTGACAATGATGAGCCTCTAGCATTGCTCGCAGGCAATCCAAGTATCTAATTAGCTGCCGAATTAGTGTTGCAATGGCATAAAATAGTTTGAATCAATCACATACCATCCCGAGCTGTGTCTCACAACAGAACGACGGCCGCGGGAACTCGAAAAATCGAGTTAAATTTGGGAACTGATGGAAAAGCCGCGTGAATACCAGATGTAAACATAAAATGTGGGTATGACTCACAGATATGTCAAGCCATGGGACATTCAAAAATCGAATTTGAGGTGTGGTCTCACGGATATATCAGTCCGCGGAATATCCAGAAGTCAAATTTGAAGCGCGGTGAAGTAACTTAATGACATAACGGCAGTAAAACATCAATCAAATGACAGAAAATCAAATGACTTACAAATAAATCAGTCTATGGGACATCCAAAAATCGAATTCTTGCCAAAGAACTATAATGAGAAAGTAGTAGTCATGTATCAATAAACGCGGGCGTTAACGACGTCGAGGCGGCGCATGTGACTCACAGATATGTCAGTCCGCGGGACATCCAAAAATCGAATTTGCGGTGCGGTCAAATAAGAGGGGAAATTAACATAGCAAGTGCGCTATCTAGGCATAATAAGAAACATCCCACATGAAAATGAGAGCCATAGAAGTGGTGCAAATGTGGGCAATCAGATGCGCACCTTCTGCTATGAACGGGCGCTTAAATCAGTGATATATAATCAAAGCTAGAAATAATCTTAATCAGTTCGCGTTACTTGGGAAACAAGATACACAATCGATTACTCACATATGCAATCATGAGTACATGGCAGTACCATCGTAGATAGGACCATGGATGGGGAATAGAAACAGAGTAGCATTACGACGGGGTAGAGTGGTATGAATCCCATCCAAAAGTTTCCCGCCTTTATACTCCCAGAATGCCAAGCGGCCCAAGCCTGACCAATTCTTCCACGTCTCCATCACCATTTCTTCGATCACTAAATTTTGGAATGCACGGCAAATCCAGAGCCTACATATTCCTTAGACCCAAACTACTGTTACTAGCCCCGGCTCCCGACCCCTGCAAAACCACTGCTCGGGAATAAACGTCCCTTATATCTTCCTTCTCCGGCTATTCCAGTCTTCCAAGACTTCGATTCCTTTCTTTACAATCTTCATAACATTTTATTTGCTCTAATATCTCTCTGCTTTCTTGCAAATCATCCCTTCCTCCCACAAACTAAATTGTATCATTCACCTGTACGAGTAGCAAAATTGTCCTTGAAACATAATGCTATAGTAGTAATAACCCGGGACCCCCAAACGTAAGTTCTATCCGGTTGAACCAATGCAGGTATCTCCGAGTCCAATTAGGCCAATGATTTAACAACCGTGTGACGCGATGGAATCCACATTGTCGCCTCCATCCCCGAATCACCGCAATAAATCTAAAAACCCGCTTCTTTTTGCTAACATCATAAGAAGCTTTGCCAATATACTACCACCGATGAGATATTCTAAACGTAACAAGTAAATGAGTGCATCGCACTCTCTCACACTGCTACTTGCCCGGTAGACTATTCCTTGTGTAGTATGTACATTCCAGTGATATATTTGCTACTGGCTACAAATTTGGCATGAGAACAGTATTGACAATAGAAACACTAAGTAATCTAGCAGGGTTGAAGCGATGCGAGCGGAAACATTCTCAAAATTTGAGCTATGTACGGCAAACGTAATGTGTCGCAGTTAGGCACCGTGCCCGTAACTTTGCGGAAGGTGTACGCACGAGTTGCAAGTGGCAACGTCATCAAAGTTTGAGCTATGTACGAGATATGCCTACGGACTGCTGAGTAAACCATACGAAATAGGATGTCTTTATTCCGGCCTAGAGCGTATTTACATTCAAATATTGAGTGTACCTGTAAGGTTGAAGCTTGCGACCGGCTGGATATGACATCAATCATGTCGCGTCTGCACGCTCCGTCATTGCGCCGAAGTTGACATATATTGCTTCCCTCCTCTCGAGCTCTGCACAAGAAAGAATGTACAAAGAGATCTCAATGTAGAACAGACTTTTACAGCATATCTAGCGGATGTGGACGCGCTTGAAAGTTGGAAGTGACCACTGAGTACACGATTTTTTACAAATCATAGAGTTGATTATGGAGTCTGGTATTTTACAACATGGAATGGTCGTCAAATATAACCGTCAAGTTTGTCCTTTGATATGGGTTGAAGCAGAGGAAGCAGTTGGTAGCTCGTCGCCGCGAACGAACGAGATTAAACGCCGCACCAGTCTGCACTGCCACCAATTTAGGCGCCCGTAGTGGCACCGTAATGCTCTCAAGATTGCGCACTGGCACATTTGTGTTACACATAACAAGACGGCCAAATAACTCAATATACTCATTCTTGTATGAATTGGGATTTTCATTTGAATGTTAGAGACGTGCGTTCAGATATCAAGCACTCCTGTAACAAGGCGCGTCTCCTCTCCCAATCCGCCATTTGAAATGCAGAAACGTATCTATTCAATATCAGGGCTGTGTATTACATACGTGTCTACAGTACTAGTAGTTTCCTCTGTTTTGCGAGCGCACGGTCCGATGTGGCGGCATGTACGATGAGACGACGGCGGAATCAAGATTTAATCTGAGAGCTTGCAGAGCACGTCCGCTGCTCTCTTCTAAATCCCATGTGGACGCCTCGGGCGTATAGTAATACATAGCTCTAATAGCGTACTATTGGACACAAGAAATTTGGAGTGGCAAGGCTAGGCCAGCCAAGGATACCCGTACCGAGCATGACCCTCTCCTCCCACCCCATTTCTCGTTTCCAGTCCATTGCGCATCGCACGGGGACCTGAAAAAACCCACGTCAAACGCCGTTATTAGTGCCATCAAGGGTTCTTTCGGGTGCGTTGCCAGCGAAGATCGCGCGCTAGAACTTTCCGCCTGCAAATCGATGCATTTGCTGGATGCTTAGGTTCGGAGCATTACACGGAATAAGCAGTCTAGTGCCATTTCCCTAGTTTTACGACATGGGAGTGCGTCTTACCGGGTTACAGATTGCTGGGTGAGTAGATACCAATCTTGCTTGGCCGCTGTGCAGATGAGGCTCGCAATTTTGACAATGTAGAAACATCAACTTCATTCGTTACACTCAATAACATGCTTGAATAAAACACAATAACTAGCTCGCTTTTCTGTATTCTGGTTGTTATAAAATGGGCTATGAGTTATCTTATTGATAATAAGTATGGTCTACAAGACACAGGCAAGGATGAGCAACGGACGCGGATGAGAAAACGGAGGAGGAGATGCAGATCGGATTTCGCTTAGCGCACGCGGACCCTGGACGAGATGTTTCCAATGCCACCATTTTCATTCTATGTACGTACACGACTACCAAACTCATATATAAGACTACGGACATTCCTCTCATTCCCTCATCCCGCTCTCCTCTGCTTTCCTCTCCTGGTCTTCTCTCTTTTCACTCTATCTCGCCGAGTTTGGCGCTTCGGCTGATCTGATCAGCGCTGCCCTCCTCCGCACGTCCACTCGTCGATGGCGATGTAGTCCGCCTGTCCTACAAATGAGTTCCGGTCATTATTCAGTGATGAACCTGATCGCTAAGGCGTCGCACCACATGTCGGCTACAGCACGCAGCCGTTTATCGCCTGGCGGCGCACGGCGTTCCCATTCCAATTCGCGTACAAGTACTCAATAGCGGCGGGCAATGAAGACCTATGTGACGAGGTGAGCGCTGTACTTCAGCATGACATACACACCGCACTACCATAGTCCTCCCCGCAGCGGATAGCCCTCCGCGCTTCGACGCTCATCTGGAACGCGTAGTGAGTAGCTTGCTTCTCGTCTCTGCAGCCGTGATATTGCTTACTGTCTCTCATAGCGCCTGCAAGCGCTTTGGTCGTCGTCGGTTATACGCGATACGCCGGCGCCGTGCCCTTGCGCAACTGGGTCAGCATGCCGCCGTACTGGTGAAAGCCATGGTAAGTCAAGGGTATGAACGTCCTAATAAACGTGCTCACATATCCCGAGAAAGCAAGCTCCGACGTCGTAGATAGCCCTTCGCGCTCCGACGCTCATCTGGAACGCGTGGTGAGTAGCTTGCTGCTCGTCTCTGCAGCCGTGATATTGCTGACCGCCGCGCACAGCGGCTGCAAGTCCTTTCGTCGTCGCCGATTATGCACGATGCGCCGGCGTGCCCTTGCGTGACTGGGTCAGCAAGCCGCCGTGCTGGATAGAGCCAGGGTAAGTCAAAATCATGAACGTTCTGATAAGCATACTCACCCATATCATTCATCCCAACGGCTCCTTGACGGGTCCTTCCACCTGTCGTCGTCGCTCGTTGCCAAGTGCGGATGGGCGAATCTTCGGATACCGAGCTATTCGCGTCGTCGGTCATGAGCCAGCAGAGGCGCCATCCCGCAGACCCTCCGCTACTTCGTCTGGATGCCGCACACAGGCGGCGCATCGACTTGAGGCCCGTTGTCGCCATGCTCGCTGGTAAATGGTATAGATGGGCGAGTGAGACATCGCGCCGAGCCGTTCGTGTCGTCGGTCAGTCAAGGCGCCTCGATTTCAGGCCTGATGCAGGTGAGTAGTTGCGGCAGGTCGAATCGGCACCGCACTCACGGCTGCCCTCCCTCGTAGATCTCCTTCTCGTCGTCATTCCGCACCTGGTAGCTTGGCCATCTCGTCCTCGACGGCGATCGTCGTGTTGCTGACCGTTGCTTTCGTCTCCAACGCCCTCGCGAGTCGAGCCGCTGTCGTCCAAGCCACGCCGTGAGTGATCTAGGGTCGTCGTCTCGTTGCGGAATATGCTACGGGCCGTGTTTCGTTCGTTACATATCCCAGCGTCGTCGCTCGTTGATGACTCTCCTCTGGTGTCCGTATATCGCCCTTGCATTCTCTGTTGCAGCAGTGTCGTCGCGTTGCTGACCCAGCTACATGTCGGCGCGTGTCACAGTGACTTGCTGGTGGTCCAGCGTCGTCGTCTCGTTGCGGACTATGCTGCGGTGATATCGCCCGTGCCATTCGTAGTGTCGTCGCTGCGCCGGCGGTGTGCCTAGTGTACTGTTGTGAGCGCGACGTTGAGAGGAGAGAAGATGGGATGAGATCGACACACATGGGAGGTGCACGCTGACCGTGCGGCGTGGCTCCTGCGCGCTATGGTGCCCATGGACCACGATCGATACGATCCGAAGTCGCCCGCCGGCCGATGTCGTCTGGATCTCCTGCTCGCGCGCTCTGCTCTCGCCGAGGTCTTTGTATGCCGCGCTGGGAGGTTCTGCTGGTAAGTTCAGCCCTCGCTCGCTGACGTTTGCTCGTAGCTATGTACGTACGCACCAGTGCTTTCGTACGCTGCCGCCTCGCGCGTCAGCCCGTTGTCCCAAGCCACGCAGGGGGTCGCGCATCCCGTATCCCAACGGCATCGTTTCGTTGCTTACTACGCTCCGGTGTCCGTATATCGTGCGGGTTTGCGGATCGCGGACGCGGATCTCTGTTACGGCAGGTCGTTGCGCCGGCGCGGTGTTGCCTAGCTCACTGCTGTGAGCGCGACGTCGAGAGGAGGGGAGATGAAATGAGATCTACACACCTGGCTCCGATGTCGTCCAGATATCCTCCCCGCACTCGGCGGCCGACCCATTTCCGTTCGTCGTGGATGTTTGTATGCCGCTCTTGAGGTGCTGCTGCTACGTTAAGCACGACGGGCCGTGGGTCTTGCAAAGGCGACGCCGTAGTCTTGACGTTGCCCCGCCCCTGTGCCCCGCCCTCTCGCAAGTCAGTCGTTGTCGTCCAAGCCACGCAGCGAGTGCGCTCCGTGGTAGTGTCGTCGCTGCGGGCCGGTTTGCCTAGCTTACTGTTGTGAGTGCGACGTTAAGAAGAGGGGAGATGAGACGGTATCGACACACCTGTGAGCTGCGCTTTGTGGTGCCCATGGACCACGATCCCGGCTTATCCATACGATGTGAATGTCGACGCGCGCGCGACGTGCGCCGATGTCGCACGGATTTCCTGCTGGCACGTTCTGTTCGTCGCTGTGGTCTCTGTATGCCGGTCTGGAGGTGCGGCTGGTAAGTTCAGCACCGCGCCCCCGCAAGTCAGTCGTTGTCGTCCAAGGCACGTCGTGAGTGCACTCCGGTGTCCGAATAGCGTGCGGGATTGCGGAACGCCATGGTCGTTCTCTGTGCTAGTGTCGTCGCTGCGCGGTCGATTTGCCTAGTGTTGAGAGGAGGGGAGGACCACATACCTGGGAGCGGCGGGCTGTCCGTGCCACTTGGCATCTGCGGGCTGTGATGCCCACGGAGGATGTGCGCTGCAGCTGTGTGATCTCGCGTGGTGATAGGGATACCGGAGCACGATGGATGGTCACGACGTGGAGAGGAGAGGGGATGGGATAGTGCACCGAGGTTTCCGGATCGCCTATTCGTGCGCTCTGTTCGTTGCAGGAGGTGCTGCTGGTGTGCTAAGATGACGTTTTGTATGGATAGCGTGGACGATGGACTGGGAACTTGCGGACGCGGGCGTCGACGGTGGAGTTGGTATCTCGCGTGATACGCCGAAGCGGCACGGATGAGGCACGATGTATGCGGCGGGAGATGTTCGGGTCGAGGAGACGATGCGGAGACGGATGCGCGGCGGGATGGCTGCGGGCATGTAACTCATCGGCGCGCTGTGTCGTGGAGGACGGCGGAGAGGCAGGTGAGGCACTTTGCAATGGGTGTTGGAAGAAGCGCAGTAACTTGCACGTGATTAGCATTGCTTGAACACAACGTCGTCGCCTTCTTCCAGTTCAACTTATACGCCGATGCTCTGAACATACGCTTCAAGACAGTCACAGCTCTATATCTCCAAACCTTTGGTCGCAGACATCAGTCTATGAGCATCGTGCAAGACGCTGTCATCTTCCTCGCGGGCTGGGCCCACGTTGTCCTCGCGCCGTACACCAAGGTTGAAGAAAGCTTCAACCTCCACGCCGTCCACGATGTCCTGATGTATGGAGTCGGCCCCAAAAATTTGCACAACGTGCGTACCCAACTACCAACGTCATCTTGAAACTCACATCTTCGATAACAAGTACGACCACTTCGTCTTTCCTGGGGCGGTACCGCGGACTTTTGTTGGAAGTGTGTTGCTTGCATGGCTCACGAAGCCGGTTATATGGATGGCTGCGCGGCAGGGCTATCTTTATACAAAGTTTGACATGCAGGTTCTAGGTATGTGTCGTCGAAATCCCGCGAAGTATCACACGAACTGATTCCATTTCAGCCCGTCTCGTTCTGGCAAGTTTGAATGCATGGGTGCTGTGCCTCATTAGAAGAAGTACTGGGCGCCGCTTCGGAACAAATGCTGGAGTGCTCTTCACGTTATTGACGTGTTCACAATTCCACTACCTATTCTGGATGGGACGGACGATACCAAACATGTTCGCTGCGATACCCGGTGCGTTTATGTATTCCTGGCCAACGGTGTCATGCTTATGCCACCTGAAGTGAATTTCGCAACTTACCTTCTGCTTGATCGCGAATATACAATGCGGAAACCTTCCGAGATGAGCATCATTGGCGCCATATCTCTCCTCACGTTTACTGCTGTTGTCTTCCGAGCCGAAGTCACACTCCTACTTGGTCCATTGTGCCTCCACCTTCTTATTACACGCAGAGTCACGTTCTCCAAGCTGATCAGAATTGGTCTGGTATCAGGCTTGGTGTCACTTGGTGAGTTTTCCGTCGTCGACAGAGAGTTGCATGTGAACTGAATGATAAACGTCCATAGCTCTAACGATGGTTGTCGATTCTTACTTCTGGAACAAGTCTTTACTCTGGCCCGAATTCTCAGGGATATATTTCAACGTCATCCAAGGCAAAAGTGCCGAATGGGGTGTAATTGTCGTCTTCCCAATCTGCCCTTGATACTTCACTAAATCTTTCCTAGACCTCACCCAGACTCACATATATCACCTCGTACCTACCCAAACTTCTTCTCGGCGCTCTTCCACTATCCCTGATTGGATATTTTATCGACCTACGAATTCGGACGATGATGACACCCCACCTCGCTTTTATTGCATTGATAAGCTGCCTTGGACATAAAGAGTGGCGGTTCATCATTTATACGGTACCAGTTTTCAATGTCGCAGCTGCGAGGGCGGCTAGATACCTGTAGGTTCTTCCTTAACATGTCTTCACTTGGATGCACATTGCTGACTGGATCATCAAGTTTTAGCGTGTCGCGTTATCTGGAAGGCTTAACCGGTCGACTGCTCTACCTCGCTGTAGTTGGAATTGTATGTGGCAACTTCGCCATAACCATTTTGTCCATCAATGCTTCAATGCACAACTACCCCGGCGGTGAAGCCCTCTACATGTTCCATCAACTCTACCCCGCCGATACATATCGTAAGTCTCCTGCATCCCATGGCATCTTACGAGCACTGCTCACTCCACCATCCTTCAGCCACACCCCACGTCCACATCTCCAACCTCGCCGCGCAAACCGGCACCTCTCTCTTCCTCCACCTCAACGCCCCACCGTACCCCCCCTCCCTCGACACCCGCGACCACTCCCCGTGGACCTACAACAAGACCGAATCACTGACGCCCCAGGCGCTCTCCGCGTCCGCCTCGCGCGTGACGCACCTCGTCTCCGAGGTGGCGCCGGCAGACGACCGCGCGCTGGATGCAGTGTGGCGCACGGTGGGCGTCGTGTGCGGGTTCGAGCGGTGGGCGGTGGATTGGGAGATGGTGCAGGGAAGGGGGAGGGGCGCGGGGGTGGGGCTGGTGGAGAGGGTGGTGGGGGTGTTGGGGATGGTGGAAAGCGAGAAGCTGTGGGTGTTGGAGAGGAATGGGTTTAGGAGGTGAATGTTGGGTGTTTTCGGTGTGAATGTGGCTATTTTGCTGCTAATCCAGGCTGTTTTTCGTGCTGAAATTGCCTAAACGGGGGTAAGTTTTCTGAAATGAGCGTAGGTCACAATGTCCAATCGGGTTCTGGTACAATGCGCGCAGAGTGCAGCCCACCCCGAAGGGCAAGTGCATTCGTCTACCTACGTACATACTCTCTCATCCCAGCGTAGAGTCCCGCACATCTATACACGTACTCTGTAACTCTAGTTAGATACTTGCAATAAAATGAAACTGATTGCCTCACCGCCGAGTTTGTGTAAAGTGCACAACGGAAAGTCGTGCAGCAGAGTTCGCGCGAACAAGTGAAGATGGTGCGATGGAGTTCGTGGGAAAATGTCTTGCACGGGCAATACCGCGCGGCGACGAACCCAAAATCACTCAGAATTCAAATGAAGTCATAGTTTCTTTCATCTACAAGGCACCCGGTAAGTGACTTTCTCAATCATTCCAAGGGAACTCACTAACCACAAAAATCAGGAACCGCGAGAAACACAATTCAAGTCTCCTGTTGATTACACAGTAGGCAAAAATTGAACAAAAGTCCCCAAATTCAGGAACACTTACTCGTCCACACACATTACGAGACCACCTGTATTGTGAAAAGTCAATAAATACTGATTCAGAGCGCGGAGAGCATAAGAAACCACGTACTAAATGATCTCGCGGGAACTCTGAATATCTAATTTTAAAATAAGCCGCCGAAATTCAAATAGAAGAGGAGATCGCTGCAAAGTGACGGCATTGTTCATGGTCTTGTGGGAACTCCGAATATACAATTTGGAAATTAGCCGCCGAATTTCAGATAGAGCAAAGCGACGGCATTGCTCATGGTCTCGCCGGAACTCTGAATATCTAATTTTGAAATGAGGCGCCGAAAATCAATTGAAGTGAAACCACACACTGACGAGACTCTGGCATTGCTGGCAGGAAATCCAAGTATCTAATTAGCTGCTGAATTAGTGTTGCAATGGCGTAAAATAGCTTGAATCAATCACATACCATCCCGAGCTGTGTCTCACAACAGTACGACAGCCACGGGAACTCGGAAAATCGAGTTAAATTTGGGAACTGATGGAAAAGCCGCGTGAATACCAGATGTAAACATAAAATGTGGGTATGACTCACAGATATGTCAAGCCGCGGGACATTCAAAAATCGAATTTGAGGTGTGGTCTCACGGATATATCAGTCCATGGAATATCCAGAAGTCAAATTTGAAGCGCAGTGAAGTAACTTAATGACATAACGGCGGTAAAACATCAATCAAATGACAGAAAGTCAAATGACTTACAAATAAATCAGTCTATGGGACATCCAAAAATCGAATTCTTGCCAAAGAACTATAATGAGAAAGTAGTAGTCATGTATCAATAAACGCAGGCATTAACGATGTCGAGGTGGTGCATGTGACTCACACATATGTCAGTCCGCGGGACATCCAAAAATCAAATTTGTGGTGCGGTCAAATAAGAGGGGAAATTAACATAGCAAGTGCATCTAGGCATAATAAGAAACATCCCACATGAAAATTAGAGCCATAGAAGTGGTGCAAATGTGGGAAATCAGATGCGCACCTTCTGCTATGAACAGGCGCTTAAATCAGTGATATATAATCAAAGCTAGAAATAATCTTAATCAGTTCGCGTTACTTGGGAAACAAGATATACAATCGATTACTCACATATGCAATCATGAGTACATGGCAGTACCATCATAGATAGGACCATGGATGGGGAATAGAAACAGAGTAGCATTACGACGGGGTAGAGTGGTATGAATCCCATCCAAAAGTTTCCCGCCTTTATACTCCCAGAATGCCAAGCGGCCCAAGCCTGACCAATTCTTCCACGTCTCCATCACCATTTCTTCAATCACTAAATTTTGGAATGCACGGCAAATCCAGAGCCTACATATTCCTTAGACCCAAACTACTGTTACTAGCCCCGGCTCCCGACCCCTGCAAAACCACTGCTCGGGAATAAATGTCCCTTATATCTTCCTTCTCCGGCTATTCCAGTCTTCCAAGACTTCGATTCCTTTCTTTACAATCTTCATAACATTTTATTTGCTCTAATATCTCTCTGCTTTCTTGCAAATCATCCCTTCCTCCCACAAACTAAATTGTATCATTCACCTGTACGAGTAGCAAAATTGTCCTTGAAACATAATGCTATAGTAGTAATAACCCGGGACCCCCAAACGTAAGTTCTATCCGGTTGAACCAATGCAGGTATCTCCGAGTCCAATTAGGCCAATAATTTAACAACCGTGTGACGCGATGGAATCCACATTGTCGCCTCCATCCCCGAATCACCGCAATAAATCTAAAAACCCGCTTCTTTTTGCTAACATCATAAGAAGCTTTTCCAATATACTACCACCGATGAAATATTCAAAACGTAACAAGTAAATGAGTGCATCACACTCTCTCACACTCCTACTTGCCCGGTAGACTATTCCTTGTGTACATTCCAGTGAAATATTTGCTACTGGCTACAAATTTGGCATGAGAATGGTATTGACAATAGACACACTAATCTACCAGGGTTGAAGCGTTGCGAGCGGAAACATTCTCAAAATTTGAGCTATGTATGGTAAACGTAATGTGTCGCAGTTAGGCACCATGCCCGTAACTTTGCGGAAGATGTACGCACGAGTTGCAAGTGGCAACGTCATCAAAGTTTGAGCTATGTACGAGATATGCCTACGGATTGCTGAGTAAACCATACGAAACAGGATGTCTTTACTCCGGCCTAGAGCGTATTTACATTCAATTATTGAGTGTACCTGTAAGGGTGAAGCGTTTCGAGCGGCTGGACATGACATCAATCATGTCGCGTCTGCACGCTCCGTCATAGCGCCGGAGTTGAGATACAGTGCTTCCCTCCTCTTGAGCTCTGGACAAGAAAGAATGTACAAAGAGATCACGGTGTAAAAAGACTTTGATAGCATATCTAGTGGATGGGGACGCGCTTGAAAGTTGAAAGTGACCACTGAGTACGCATTTTTTGCAAAACATAGAGTTGATTATGGAGTCTGGTATTTGACAACATGGAATGGTCGTCAATTATAACCGTCATGTTTGTTCTTCGATATGGGTTGAAGCAGAGGAAGCAGTTGTTCGCCGCAACGAACGAGATTAAACGCGCACACGCAGTCTGCACTGCCACCGATTTAGGCGCCCGTAGTGGCACCGTAATGCTCTCAAGATTGCGCACTGGCACATTTGTGTTACACATAAGAAGACGGCTGCATGACTCAATATACTCATTCTTTATGAATTGGGATTTTCATTTGAATGTAGAGACGTGCGTTCAGATATCAAGCACTCCTGTAACAATGCGCGTCTCCTCTCCCAATCCGCCATTTGAAATGCAGAAACGTATCTATTCAATATCAGGGCTGTGTATTACATACGTGTCTACAGTACTAGTAATTCCCTCTATTTTGCGACCGCACGGTGCGATGTGGCGGCATGTACGATGAGACGACGGCGGAATCAAGATTCAATCTGAGAGCTGCAGAGCGCAATCGCTGCTCTCTTCTGAATTCCATGTGGACGCCTCAACATGTAGTAATACATAGCCCCAATAGCGTACTATTGGACACACGAAATTTGGAGTGGCAAGGCTAGGCCAGCCAAGGATACCCGTACCGAGCATGACCCTTTCCTCCCACCCCATTTCTCGTTTCCAGTCCATTGCACATCGCACGGGGACCTGGAAAAACCCACGTCAAACGACGTTATTAGTGCCATCAAGGGTTCTCTCGGGTGCGTTGCCAGCGAAGATCGCGCGCTAGAACTTTCCGCCTGCAAATCGATGCATTTGCTGGAACCTTGGTACGGAGCATTACACGGAATAAGCAGTCTAGTGCCATTTCCCTGTAGTTTTACGACATGGGAATGAGTCTTACGGGCTACGGATTGCTGGGTGAGTAGATAGCAATCTTGCTTGGCCGCTGTGCAGATGAGGTTTGCAGTTTTAAAAATGTAGAAACATGAACTTCATTATTTACACTCAATAACATACTTGATGAAAACACAATAACTGGCTCGTTTTCTGTAATTCAGTTGTTGTAAAATGGGCTATGAGTTATCTTATTCATAATAGGTATGGTCTACAAGACACAGGAAAGGATGAGCAACGGACGCGGACGAGAAACCGGAGGAGGAGATGCAGATCGGATTTCGCTTAGCGCACGCGGACCCTGGACGAGATGTTTCCAATGCCACCATTTTCATTCTATGTACGTACACGTCTACCTAGATCATATATAAGACTACTGACGTTGCTCTCATTCCCTCATCCCACTCTCCTCTGCTCTGCTCTTCTCTCCTCTCCTTCTCACTCTATCTCGCCGAGTTTGGCGCTTCGGCTGGATCTGATCAGCGCTACCCTCCTCCGCACGTCCACTCGTCGATGGCGATGTAGTCCGCCTATCTACAAGTAAGCTCTATTCGGTGATGAACCTGATCGCTAACGCGTCGCACCTTACGTCGGCTACAGCACGCAGCCGTTTATCGCCTGGCCTGCGCACGGCGTCCCATTCCAATTCGCGTACAAGTACTCAATAGCAGCGGGCAACTGGGACCTATGTGACGAGGTGAGCGCTGTCCACTAGCATGACATACGCACCACACTACCATAGTCCTCCTGCAGCGGATAGCCCTCCACGCTTTGACGCTCATCTGGAACGCGTAGTGAGTAGCTTGCTTCTCGTCTCTGCCGCCGTGATATTGCTTACTGTCTCTCATAGCGCCTGCAAGGGCTTTGGTCGTCGTCAATTATACGCGATACGCCGGCGCCGTGCCCTTGCGCAACTGGGTCAGCAAGCCGCCGTGCTGGTGAAAGCCATGGTAAGTCAAGGGTATGAACGTCCTAATAAACGTCCTCACCCATAACCCGAGAAAGCAAGATCAGACGTCCTCGATAGCCCTTCGCGCTCCGACGCTCATCTGGAACGCGCGGTGAGTAGCTTGCTGCCCGTCCCTGCATCCGTTATATTGCTGACCGCCGTTCACAGCGGCTGCAAGTCCTTTCGTCGTCGCCGATCATGCGCGATGCGCCGTGCCCTTGTGCAACTGGGTCAGCAAGCCTCGGTGATGGATATAGCTAGGGTAAGTCAGAATCATGAACGTTCTGATAAACATACTCACCCATATCATTCATCCCAACGGCTCCTTGACGGGTCCTTCCACCTGTTGTCGTCGCTCGTTGCCAAGTGCGGATGGGCGAATCTTCGGATATCGAGCTATTCGCGTCGTCGGTCATGAGCCAGCAGACGCGCCATCCCTCAGGCCCTCCGCTACTTCGTCTGGATGCCGCACACAGGCGGCGCATCGACTTGAGGCCCGTTGTCGTCATCCTCGCTGATAAATGGTACAGATGGGCGAGTGTTTAGACATCGCGCCGAGCCGTTCCTGTCGTCATTCATGGCGCCCTGTATACCGCACAAAGGCGTGGCACCTCGATTTCAGGCCTGATGCGGGTGAGTCGTCGCTGCACGGTCGAATCGGCACCGTACTCACGGATGCCCTCCCTCGTAGATCTCCTTCTCGTCGTCATTCCGCACCTGGTAGCTTGGCCATTTTGTCCTCGACGGCGATCGTCGCGTTGCTGACCGTTGCTTTCGTCTCCAACGCCCTCGCGAGTCGAGCCGCTGGAGTGATCTAGCGTCGTCGTCTCGTTGCGGACTATGCTACGGGCCGTGATTCGTTCGTTACATATCCCAGCGTCGTCGCTCGTTGATGACTCTCCTCTGGTGTCCGTATATCGCCCTTGCATTCTCTGTTGCAGCAGTGTCGTCGCGTGGCTGACCCAGCTACATGTCGGTGCGTGTGACAGTGACTTGCTGGTGAGTCTTGTCGGCGCCGGGCGCCATCGTCTTCAAGGCTGTAATGCGGTGAGAACGTCTTCTGCGGTGAAGGCAAGGTAGCGCACACTGATTATCCTGCAGCTGAGCATCCTTGCGCTCGTCCCCTGCGAGTCGAGCCGCCGTCGGCCAAGCCACGCCGTGGGTGGTCCAGCGTCGTCGTCTGGTTGCGGACTATGCTGCGGTGATATCGCCCGTGCCATTCGTAGTTTCGTCGCTGTGCCGCCGGTGTGCCTAGTGTACTATTGTGAGCGCGACGTTGAGAGGAGAGAAGATGGGATGAGATCGACACACCTGGGAGGTGCGCGCTGACCGTGCGGCGTGGCTCCTGCGCGCTATGGTGCCCACGGACCACGATCCATACGATCCGAAGTCGCCCACACGCCGATGTGCGCCGATGTCGTCTGGATCGCCTGCTCGCGCGCTCCGCTCTCGCCGAGGTCTTTGTATGCCGCGCTGGGAGGTTCTGCTGGTAAGTTCAGCCCTCGCTGACGTTTGCGCGTAGCTATGTACGCACCAGTGCTTCCGTACGCTGCCGCCTCGCGAGTCCGCCCGTTGTCCCAAGCCACGCAGTGGGTCGCGCATCCCGTATCCCAACGGCATCGTTGCGTTGCTTACTACGCTCCGGTGTCCGTATATCGTGCGGGTTTGCGGACCGTGGATGCGGATCTCGTTGCGCCGGCGCGGTGTTGCCTAGCTCACTGCTGTGAGCGCGACGTCGGGAGGAGGGGAGATGGAATGAGATCTACATACCTGGAAGCACAGGGCTTCGATGTCGCCTAGATATCCTCCCCGCGGTCGCCGGCGCACCCAGTTCCGCTCGTCGTGGATGTTTGTATGCCGCTCTGGAGGTGCTGCTGGTATGTTAAGCACGGACGACGAGGCGTGGGACTTGAAAATGCGACGGCGGCGTCGATGTCGGGCTGGTGTTTGCGCTGCGCCGCCGATGTGCACATGTACGGTCTCGCCGTGAGCTCGTGGTGCTCAAGGTATGCGTCGGGATCATGTCCGCGCCGTTGCTCTCCGGACTATGCCGCGGTGGCCCGCGCGACCCGTTCGTAGTGTCGTCACTGCATCTAGTGTACTGCTGTGCGCACGACGTGGAGAGGAGAGGGGATGGGATAGTGCACCGAGGTTTCCGGATCGCCTACTCGTGCGCTCCGTTCGTCGCAGGAGGTGCTGCTGTTGTGCTAAGATGACGGTTTGTATGGATAGCGTGGGCGATGGACTGGGAACTTGCGGACGCGGGCGTCGACGGTGGAGTTGGTATCTCGCGTGGTACGCCGAAGCGGCACGGATGAGGCACGATGTATGCGGCGGGAGGTGTTCGTGTCGAGGAGACGACGCGGAGACGGATGCGCGGCGGGATGGCTGCGGGCATGCGACTCATCGGCGCGCTGTGGTGTGGAGGACGGAGAGTTGTCCGGTTTGCATTGGGGCAGCATCCGCACGCGAAGAAGATGCAGGTGGATGTTGGTCACTATCAGTGTCAGTGTTGGAAGAATCGAAGAATCGAAGAAGCCCAATAACTTGCACGTGATTAGCGACTGCTCTTTGTCGCTTGAACACAACGTCGTCGCCTTCTTCCAGTTCAACTTATACGCCGATGCTCTGAACATACGCTTCAAGACAGTTGCAGCTTCATATTTTCATCGCTTGGGTCGATATATCAGCCGATGAGTATCGTGCAAGACGCTGTCATCTTCCTCGCGGGCTGGGCCCATGTTACCCTCGCGCCATACACCAAGGTTGAAGAAAGCTTCAACCTCCACGCCGTCCACGATGTCCTGATGTATGGAGTCGGCCCAAAAAATTTGCACAACGTGCGTATCCGACTACCAACGTCATCTTCAAACTCACATCTTCGATAACAAGTACGACCACTTCGTGTTGCCTGGGGCGGTACCGCGGACTTTTGTTGGAAGTGTGTTGATTGCATGGCTCACGAAGCCGGTTATATGGATGGCTGCACGGCAGGGCTATCTCTCTACAAAGTTTGACATGCAGATTCTAGGTAAGTGTTGTTGAAATCCCGCGAAGTATTACATGAAATAATACCATTCCAGCCCGTCTCGTGCTGGCAAGTTTGAATGCATGGGTGCTGTGCCGCATTAGAAGAAGTACCGGGCGCCGCTTCGGAACAAGTGCTGGAGTGCTCTTCACGTTATTGACTTGTTCACAATTCCACTACCTATTCTGGATGGGACGAACGATACCAAACATGTTCGCTACGATACCCGGTGCGTGCGTTGATGTTATCCATACCCAATTTTACCCTCTGCTTATGCCACCTAAAGTGAATTTTGCAACTTACCTTCTGCTTGATCGCGAATATACAATGCGGAAACCTTCCGAGATGAGCATCATTGGCGCCATATCCCTCCTCACATTTACTGCTGTTGTCTTCCGAGCCGAAGTCGCGCTCCTACTTGGTCCATTGTGCCTCCACCTCCTTATTACACGCAGAATCACGTTTTCCAAGCTGATCAGAATCGGTCTGGTATCAGGCTTAGCGTCGCTTGGTGAGTTTTGCGTCGTCGACAGAGAGTTGGCTGTGTTCTGATTGATAAATGCCCATAGCTCTGACAATGCTTGTCGATTCTTACTTCTGGAACAAGTCTTTACTCTGGCCCGAATTTTCAGGGATATATTTCAACGTCATACAAGGCAAAAGCGCCGAATGGGGTGTAATTGTCGTTTTCCCAGCCTTCCCTTTACGCTTCGCTAAATCTTCCTTTCCCTTTCTACTTGGGCACCATTATTTTAGCGTGGGTGAGCGTGACGCAGCGTGAGGTAGCGTGAACGAGCGTGCGTTAGCGTGAGTACTAGCGTGCGCTAGCGTGACGGCGTAAACCGCCTTTGCGGCCGTTCCGCGTCATCCAAGACTTCCCCAGCCACCAGAATTGGCGTAGGCTGTCTTAAGCATCCCTGGTTGCATTACAATACAAAACATACCATTAGGCAATATAATTTAAGGTCATTGAAGTCTTGGGATGAGTGTGTGTAAGCGTGGCCTAGCGTGCCGCTAGCGTGCGCTTGCGTGAGTCATAGCGTGTGTTAGGGTGAGTGAGTCCACACGCCGACGCTGAACTTCCAAGTCTGACATCTCCGCGGCCCACGCGCTCAACACGCTCACAGCGCACGGCACAGCGGCGGACAACCGATGCATTACAAATCCTATGTTGCTGGGAGGTTTATGTAGATTAAGTTGTTTTTTCATGGAGTTATAGTGTAATTTGGGTGACATGAACACCTCCTTGTACGCACGTTTACGGAACGTACAGAAATTTAACGCGTGAGAGGCGGATAAAAGCGTTTAAAATGAGTAGAAAAGACGAATATGTGAATAGCTTGATGAGTTTCTGGCCAAATAATTTACGTCGATCAGTATATTGTTCCAATGCGCGGTGCGCTTCCGCACAGGTAATCTTATTACTATGTTATTACTATGTGCTGCACGGCGGCAGGGCATGTTTCTTAACGACGACAACGACTTGACTTGTGGGCGAGTAGGGAACGGTGCGCCACTGCGGGAAAACGTTCGTGAGCGTCGTGTGCGATGTTGCGGGATGTACGCCAACGGTAGCGGGCTCGACATCACGCGATGGCGGTTCGATGTCGCGGGAGGTCTAATGGATTCCTGGCAGCCAATATCAACGTAAGTAATCTTTCTTTGATATCAATTCCGCGGGGAGATTCCAGCGCGCTTGTCAGAAATGGAAGGCGAAGCGCCTGGCGAAGAAGGAGCCCGCGCGGCTGGCAAGGGAGGAGAAGGAGCGGGCGGGTTCATGTTGGCTCGCGAAGGCGGAAAAGGACACGGCGGAGGTCGTAGACTCGCGGTCATCGGTGTTGTCGATTACATCACGCACGGAAGGAATATTTCGGGGTGGTATTTCAGAGCTAGGAATGGGCCTTAGATTTTCTAGTTACACTCTTTGTAGTTTCAGTTAATGACCATTTCATTTTTGTTACATATGCGATTGAACTATGAAAGACGTGAACAAAGACCAAGACAGCGAAGCGAGTACGAGTAACGAGCGTTTATCCTTTCGCCTTCGCGGTGAAAGAAACGGGAATGCATGGTGTGCTGGCATCATCTTTACCGGCGCTTAGAGCATCTGATGGGTTCCCTGATTTACCCTTCATGCTTGCGAATGCGCTAGTAATTTCTTCTTGCGAGGACATACTGATATTGTTGTTCTTTTCTCTGGAAAACCATCCGCTAAGATTTCAGGTGCGTGGAATGAATTACTCAGATATTTTTGTCTTAGGCGCTCATAAGCATGTATAAGCATGTGTATTCTATGTATATATACTCTAAGCGTGCACTAGCGTGTAGCGGGAAGGTAGCGTGAGGTAGCGTGAGGTAGCGTGGTCTTGCGTGAGGTAGCGTGTCTTAGCGTGAGG